>VWZP01007629.1:1822275-2023155 GCA_013396995.1 Dicaeum eximium | reverse complement strand
CTGTGTAGAGGAAGCGGTGTCTGCGTGTGTGTCTGTGTGTGTCTGTGTGTGTGTCTGTGTGTGTGTCTGTGTGTGTCTGTGTGTGTGTCTGTGTGTGTGTCTGCGTGTGTCTGTGTGTCAGGAGCACGGTGCCCGCACACGCCGTCTCCCCGCGGTGCCGCTGCCCGGGGCGGGGCTCCTGACGCACTGCGGCTGCAGCGGGCGGAGGCGCGGCCCCGGCGGGGCGGGGGCCGGTGACCGGGGCCGTGGCTCGGCTGACTGACAGCGCTCCCTGCCCAGGCGCTGGAAGGGCCGGGCCGGAGCGGGGCGGGCGGGAGGAGGAGCAGGAGGAGCGGTGCGAACCGCCCCGCACTGCCGCGGCTCCTACCTATTCATTCAGTCACCTAAAATGGCTGGAGAGAGGAGGTGGCGGAGCAGGAGGAGGAGGTGAGGGGGGAGCCGCAGCGGTGCCCCCAGCTCCCCCGCGGCCCGGCGGAGCTCCCGGCGAGGCTGCGGCCGCCCCTGGCCCCAGGCACCATGTCGGCCGGCCCGGACGAGAGCTCGGTGCGGGTGGCGGTCAGGTAAGCGGCGGCTCCCGCGGGCCGGGCACGGCGGGCACATCCTCCCTGCACAGAGGGGCTCGCCTGCCCTCGGCGCCTGCGGAGTCTCTTTTCCTCACAGCGGTAGGAAATAGCCGAAGGAGAGGGGAAACCCCCACCATTCTGAGGTCTTTCTCAGTCATTTCTCTCTAATTTTGAGCAGTGACCCTAAAAATACTCCGACTAATTATAGCCCGGTGCTGCTAGTGCTTACTCATGGAAGCGGAGCAGCCCCTGGACTGTGGCGGTGCCGTTTGCATCACGGAGCTTTAGGAGAGTGGATCCTGGCACGCTGATATTTTTAGAAGGATAAAGGCTTTTATCCCGCGGAGGCTGTGTCTAACCTCACATACCAGAGGGATGGACTCGCATAACGCTGCTCACAGTACATAGGCATTAGGTGTATGTAGAAGTCATGATGGGAGGGGAGCTTCAATAACTTTAAAACATCAGTTAATTCAAATTGCTCTTTAATCAGAGATAAAAATCTGCTATTCATCAGTGAGCTCTTGGCTCTTCTCGGCTTTCTACGTGAAAATACTATTTTATTGTTTGAAGAGCTTCCAATTTAGCCTGTGGATGCTTCGGTTTTCAAGATGTCTTTACATGATTGAAGCATGAGAAATACATGTCTGTGTGCATATATCTGTGTCTTTTTATGTGTATGTACGTCAGTATTTGGGGTTTAATTGTGATGCTGTCTGTTGATTTATTTCTTTACTTTAAAGAAGTTTCTTTATGCTGGTACACTTGGAGTATTACAACACAAAATATCAGACCTTAGGGGACGGTCTGTTTGTCTCAGTGGGTCCTTGGACAATGTTGCATCAGAGAATTCAAGGGTCATTCAGGAAGACGAAGAGGGTGATTTCTTAGGTTTTATTTTCTCTGAAGGATGTAGAAATAAGCAATGTTACTTACTGCTTGCTATTGTTGATACATGGTGTGGGGGAGACTGCAGTAATTTTCAGTAAACAGAGAAGCACCACCCCTGCCTGATAACATGGGGTGTATGCTGCATTTATTCATTAGTCTGATTGCAGCAGCATTTTCTTTTGGGAGAGATGCTTTTGTGAGTGCTATCTGTTGAAGCATTTTTCACATAATGTTCAGGGAGGTGCTATTCTAAAGCATAATTAGGCTGTATTTTTAAAAAGGAAAATATGAGATAGGTGTGATCCTAAAAATAGGGTGTGTTACAGGTTTACAGACTGCTCTCTCATTTGAAGAAAACATTAAATATGTGCTGAGCCAAAAGAAATAGTGACGTAGAAGTTCATTTACAAATGCAGAGGTTTGTTGCAGCTTGGAATTAATAAAAAAACCTACTGGTAGAAATACATTTATAATTGAAGGTGTGTGGTGAATAGATTAGGAGTAATATATGGTAAAGAATCTGTAGAAGTAAATTCAAGTCATCCAGCTGTTCTTGACAACAAATCCCTAATATTATAAAGTATATTTCTGCAGTATAATTGTCTAACATTTTGTGCCTGAGTGTAGTTCACAAATAATGAAAGATTCAATAATAATGAATGATTCATTTTTCCTCCTGTCTTTTGGCAAATTAACTCTTCATGTACAAGATTTCCCCCTTTCTGTTTATCATTCATGAACAAAAGCATGCACAATAATTGTTTTTGCACCAAAATTGTTTCTGCTCTTTGTAGATGGTTTTCTTTTATTTCTGATTGTGTATTTTGTGCAGTCCTATAATTGAACTGCTTTTGCATCTCAGTGTGTATTGGTGCCATGCTGTAATGTACATTATGTGTATTATATTCTGTTTCCTTGTTGGTTTTGCTCTTCAGCTCTTTTTGGCAACTTGAGCTTAGTTCAGCAATGATCTCTAGAGTTGTGATGAATTAGTCATTGTGTTTTGTATGTATGCTTGTGAACAAGTCTCTCTCTACAGCTGGACCAGCTTTTAGTTTGCAGCCCCTGTGGTTGCAAGACATACTGCAAAGGCTTGAATTTGCTTAGACTTTAAACATGGGTTACAGAATAGACATCACTGAAATTGTTTAGCAAATTGTTTTTCCAGAACCTGGTTGTCTCACCTAATTGTATCCAACAGGAATGAAAAATACTTTATTCTTTCCAATTAGCACCAGCTTTAAGCTATCATCTTGTATGTTAATTGCTCCCTATTTTCTTCAGTGTAATCACTGGTTTGTGACTGATGAGCTCCAGTTTAGTGAAGCATGAAAGCTGAAAGTAGTTTGGCAGATAATCCAGTAACTAATGTTAAATTCCCCAGTTAAGGAAAAATTTCTCTATAGTCACCCACCACTGAAAGACTGGTGGACTTGGTGGACAATGGTGTATAACTTTGGGAAAGAGCTTTGCTCTCTGTGTGAAGGTGCCTAGTGTCTGTTTTCAGATAAAGTCAGAGAGCCCCCATGATAGACAACAGTCATCTGATTAGAGAACTTTTTTTTTAAATGTGAAAATCTATCATTTTTGTAAGTCTGAAATTTCTGTTTTGCTTTTTTAAGTGTCTATTCAGCATATGAAGACTTAGCTTTTGACAAGAAGGCTATGAAATCTTATCAGCATCATAGGCAACTGTTTCAAGTTCACAAAAGGATGTAGATTATAATTTCTAATTCTTGTCTTTTGCCACTTTAGTGGTGTCCAGCAGCAAAACACAGTGTGTAGGCTTCTGAAGTGTTGGGTAGATGAAGTTCTCACCTAAGATTTACAGCCTCAACAGCCAGTGGTCTAGATCTGTTACTGCACTTTAGAGCTGTTCTCTGACCCATGGAAGGGTCTGGATGGGGTCACTGCACTCAAGAAGTGTGTGGTTACTTTTACCCTTTTACCAACCAGACCTGAGCTGGGTCACAGGAGTTGAAATGGTTCCAGCAGTTAGTGCCTATCCTTGCTCCATGTGGCTTGGGGCCATTTTAGGATCTTCTAGCAGTGGTGATCCAAGAAATCAAAGTTGCATTTCAGTCCTTTGTGTTTTTCGATACAAAGATCTTCTGCTTAGACCTATCCAAACATTATTGTTCTCCAAAAGTCTGGTATGGAGGACTGTACCTAATAAGGCAGGGAAGGGTGGCTGTTATGTCTTCTCCAAAACAGGATCCAAATAACAATGCAGAACATCAAGGGAAATGCCTGTCTTCTAGCCCTTCAAAGGTGAAAAATGGCCTTGATCCACCTTGAGTCAGTGGAGGCCATGGATGTATAGATGATGAGCTTCAGTGTTGTTTTGTTAGTGATGCTGAATTAAAACAGGAGAAGAAACAAGTACAGTGTGAGAAGATGAATTGCTGTACAAGCTGACCAGTAGTCAAGAGAAGATGGTCCCTTGGACATGCTTGGGTGGCACCTCAGGTGGAGTGGACAGTAAAAGAACATGAAGTACCAGTGGGTGAAGCTGAAGAGCTTTGACACTGGGCATGTTCTCATGAAAGATGGAGCCCAGCTGAAACTGTGTTAATGGGCAGAACACAAAGAAGCTTCAGGGGATGGTGTTTTATAATCAGGCATGTTTAATATCTGTAAAGAACAGAGTAGTTAAAGTTTCCACTTTTCACATCCTAGGTATGCCTGTGTCTAAATGCCTTCTTCCCTGCTTTGGTAAAAGTGCCTCACTGGTACTGCTTCATCTGCTGTGATTGACATCTGCTTTGTTTCATTCCTCAAGTGAAGAACAGGAGTGTTGCTACTCTCCTCCTCACTTGTGTAGAGATCTGGGCAGTTCTGCCTTGAGATGTCTAAAAAATTGCCTTTTCATACCCACCCTGGGTGTCTGCAATATGTTGTGATGCTGCTTCCCAAAAGTGAAATGTTGATGTTTGCCAAGTATGGGAACTCTGTGCAAAATGTAATGGATCTACTGGTAAATGCTTTTAGTAACAGTAGAAGTAATAAGTGCAGCTGATGAATTAAAACCACAAGGCTTCAGTTTCTGGTTTTTCAAAAGGGAGATGAAGTATGCTGGAAAAACACATTGGTTACTAATTCAGTTTTAGAGGAGATTAGACATTTTTACAACTAAAGTTTAGGGTGGCATGGCATTAGGATACAGTGTTGATTTTTGTTTATGCAAGTGGAATATGTTGAACCATTGCAACTTTTGCTTCCCATTGCAAAGCATTGGTATGGAATTATTTGCATACCACTAGTTCTTGAACTGTGTGATCAGTTGGTTGTCCTATGTAAGGTTTTTTTCTTCTTCACTAATTTGTGTGGGGTTTTTTTTTCCTTATATGAAATCTGCTGGTTGTTGTCATGCCTCTCTCTAGCTTTTCACATTTTTGCATTTTTCTTTTTAAGCTTTTATGGTGAGGTTGTTTTCCTCTGTGCTAGACCCAGCTACTGTTAGATACACCAGGAAAGAAGGAACTGAGTGAAAGGAGCCTGTCGTTTTTAGACAGGTGTGTTTTATAGCACTTTGGTGGCAGCTGAGATTGATTTTCTTTCTTGGGCTGCTGTTGTGCAAACAGTTACAGATGGGTTTAAGCTTCCCACCCTGAATAGATGCTCAGATGCTAGATGAATGGACATGTATGCTGTGGTATATGTTATAAGCTCTGGAGATACTAATTTCATGCTTCCCATACAGTGCTAAGCATTCTCATAAATCATTCTGTAACTAGATAAGCAACAGCAACAGACTACAGTGCTATCCACTGGTTCCTTGAAATGAACCAAACTTTTTCTTTCAATAGACAGTAATTATTTCCCATGTGTAATCAGCTGTAAAAACTTTTTTGGGAAATTATGAAACGTGTTCATGATGTTCAGCAGTCTGTAAGTACATGAGACTGCCCCGTGTAAAAAAGAGAAATTATCAACAGCATTAAATAGCAAGGTGTTGGGAGATACTCTTCTGCATTGAGTCTGTTAATGGAAAGCTACAAAAGAAATCTTGTTTTGGAAAGCTCCTGTTGCATATCTTTTTGTTAGTTTTGATGTTTTTCTTTGCTCTCTGACTTACACAAACATCCCCTTGTCCTTCTCTGAAACTTTACCCCGTTGGTATGTTTTGCATTTCAGCTGAAGAAAAGACACGGCACCATCTGCTGCTGAATTAATTCTGGTTTCATAATATCTGACTCGATCATCCGTTACTGATATTGCTTGGGGCAGGATGAAATCTGTGATCTTGCTTTCTAGGAAATAAACTTCCCTCTTCACCACTTGTGTTGTAAACACAAACTCCTTCTTGGATGGAGGGGAAAGAAATCCTACTTGGACCTTTCCTTTAATGCCATGTATTCCTTGCCAAAATTTGGGTATCTTGAATTTAGGAAGGAAAAGAAGCAATGAGTGGTGTACCTCGGCAGTCTGCTCATGCTTTTGGATGTACTATATTTTTAACTTGTCACTTCCCAAAGTTTGTAGAAGACTTGGAAGTTTACTTTGCTTTGAAAAACCATTGAATTAGTCACTAACTTCCATTTAATGGTGTTTTCTTTACTACTTATGATCTGTTGGCCTAGACATTCCTTTATTACTGAACTCAGGGCTTCACATTTTCAGGTTTACTGTGTGACATCTGTAAATTCTTCTGTAGTAGTTGAATGACTCTTGTGCATGGGATCAAGAGAGTCCTGCTCCCTCCCTCTGCTTTCCCTTGATTTGCTTTAAGCCTTTTATAGATTGCCCTTGCTGCCCACTCAGAGATGGCTGTTGGAATTCTTGCTTTCATGTTCGGTTGCCTGAGTACTGCTGGTGAAATCAAGCGACTTTAGGTGCTTTTTTTGTTTTAAGGAAAATACAGGAGAATACCAAATATCTGTGGTGGCTAGAGATTTTTTGTAATGCTAATATTATTTCCATGTAAAACACTTTCAAGAAGTGTCATTTGGACTGGTGAACAAGAAAGTTTAATTAGAAATCAAACCAGATCTGAACAAGTCTAGCAAGAGTAACTACATGAGCTGCGCCTTTTTATTATGCTCTCTTTCTCTTCTCTTGAATAGTTTTAAATCTTTGTTCATTTACTTCTTCCTTAGTGTTGTTTCTTTTTTCATAGTTCTGTGTTGATTACCACTTTTCCCTAGTGAAATATATCTGCTCCAGTATAAGGGGAGAAAGGCTGCCTTATTTTTCAAAAATGGTCTTGTTTGATGTGTTTATTATAGCAACAAGATACAAATGGAGAATATTAAAAACATAAAATTAGTGTCACAGTGAGTTTGATGCATAGAGAAACAAAAATTCAAAATGTATTCTAAAATGTGAAGACCTGCTGATTCAGAGTTTTTGATTGATTAGCATAAAATATTTCCTGAATAGAATCTGAATGGAAATAAAGAGTGAGGAGCAAGTACCATCTGTTCCTTTATTCTACTACTATCCTCAGCAGATTTGGTAGAGTTGGCCACTGCTGGAATAATTATTTTTCTGTTTAAAGAAATTTTTTTTCTTTAAATCAGCTGACAAATGCTGGTTGGGACAGTGCACCCTTTAAGCATCTTTAAGTCTACCTAACAAAAATGCATGGCTTATCCCTTGAGCCTGTTTGCTCTGGAGCTTCAACACAGAAAGCTGAGAGCAACAAGACCTTAGTAAAAGGTTATGGTTGTTCTACTATACACAGCAATTTATGTGCATTCAAACTGAACAGTGCACTTCCATTGTTGAATTTAAAAATGGACTGAAGGGTTTGTTGTCTAGGTCATTTAGTGCCTCACTGTTGGCTCTTGCATTTATGCTGCTATAGGAACTCCGCATAGTTCACTGGGCTAGCAAATAACTGTCTCTTTGCAGGATATTTCAGATTTAATGTGATCTTTCCATACTAGCTCTCAAATACTCCAGGTTTCTTGAAATGCTTCCTCTTGGATATTGTAGCTTTGAAGGATACTTATTTTCCTTTTCCTTTCTGTTCAGAATAACTGACCCTGTAAAAGCATGAGTACAGCAGTATTGTCAAGGTGAGTGAGAGTTAAAGGACTGTAGCAAGCTGTGGCATTGCCAGTTCAACTACCAGAGCTGAACACAGGGAATGTTACTGATAATAGGACTGGACAGAAAATGTTCCCCTTTTGTGAGACCTCTCAAAGTCTGACACTTTATCTTTTCTGCTGTGTTCTCTTTTGATAATGGAAGAGTTTGATCAAACAGGTTTCTTTGTTTACTGGGTCGAATCTCATCTGGGGCCTTGAAAAAAGGTATTCCACATCTTGAGTCAATTCTTCAACCTCTTGATTATTATCTTTAAGCTGTGTATTTTTTCAATTAGCTGTTTTTTTCCTTCCCTTTCTAATTATGTTAGTTACCCTTTGCTTAATACTGCTAAAACAAATTTAAGGTGGAATATTAAGATGGAGAGCTGCATAGCTGTGAAGTACTAATGTCAGTCAAGAAACTACATTAAATACAGGACTTGTTAGCAATGTTGTTTGAGAAGTTATGCAAATCATCAATAATAGGCTAAAGCACAAAAGAAGAGTTTATCCTCTAGAAATACATTACAAATGATGAAACATGGTCCTGTATAATTTTGGGGTCACTAGCAGGTTTGCTAGGCAATTTCTCATGTATAGTAAAACATCTAATATTGCATAAAATGTAGAAAGTGGCATATCTGGGTTCCTTTAAGTATTTGGTACCATGTTGTGTGTGAGACTTCTTGGAATAAATTGAGAGAAATGTAGACTGACTTAAGATGTGTGTGTGTATATTTTATTCAAAATACTTACCTGATTAACTTTGTTTTTCAAAGTCACTAATCCTTAGCATTCATTTTGTTGGACATTTTTTCCCTTAAGCATGGGACTAACTGGGAAATGAGTCCCCAAACCTTTTGTGTCATTCTGAGCAGCTCATTATCCCAAGGTCCTAGAGTTGCTAATCACTCTCTCAGTAGTATTGATTTACCAACTGCAGCAGTGCCTCTGTCTTAGTTTGTGCTTGATTCTGTAACAGGACACTGTCCCTGTGTGCCCATCTCCACCTATATGAGAATATGAGAGGGGTATGAGTGTAGGTAGTAAGCTTTTGTCTTTTTTTAAATATTCTTGTCCTTCCCCATGCTCCCCTGGCACTTTGTTTATTGTCATCTTAGAATTATGTCATAAGATCCTCAGGCCAAAGATGTAGCTTCAAAGGAAACACAATATAAATATTACATGATGTAATATCATGAGAAAACAACTCTGCTAAAACACCTGAGTTAGTCATTACCTGCTGTGAAAAGTCTTACAGTTAAAAATTCTATATAAGGCTTTGTTTCTCCGTCTCCTCTTTGCTCATTTCTGTGAAGAGTGAAAAAAATTATGCCTGTACCAGACACTTTGATCTGCAGGAAGTAGCTGACTACTCTTTTTTTTTTTTTTTACCTGTTAAGCAAACCATATATTGCTTTAGTTGTCACTCTGCATAAGTTGTCCAGGTAAGGTTCACTTCACTCCCTAGTCTCAAATACATTCTTTTTGAAGTCTAATCTTTAATTTTAAATACATGTGAAATAATTTTTAGACTCTGTCTCTGTAATGTGAAGCCTTTGATTTTTTCCTTAAAATTATTATCTATACATACTGCTTTGCAGACTATAGATGTTGAGACCATCTAAATATATGTATTTCTTTTTTTAGTTAAAATTATATTGTGCATGTGAATTACTGGTATATTTGGG
Source organism: Dicaeum eximium (assembly GCA_013396995.1). NCBI lineage: Eukaryota > Metazoa > Chordata > Aves > Passeriformes > Dicaeidae > Dicaeum > Dicaeum eximium. The sequence continues at coordinate 2,013,975 of VWZP01007629.1, read as the reverse complement.
AAAGGCTGATGTGTTTATCAGAAAGCTACTTGAAATGCATTAAAGACCAGAAAAATATTTTCATGTCTGGTTAAGGATGACTAAGTATCTGAATGCAGATCTTCTGGAGGTGATCAAAAAGAGAAAGATTCTGCTTGTAAGTGTTTGAGGAAGCTGTAGATAGAGGGAAGGCCACCTGTTCAATCTATATCACTTAGAGTGCAGCTTATGCTTCTGTCTAATCTGATCAGTCAGCCCATCACTCAGGAACAATAAAATTGCCATTCTGTTCTTTACAAGCAGACCTCTGAGTTCAGCAAAAGTGGATTGGTGTTCAGTAAGCTCTAAAAATGAGATGAGAGATAGGACTCAGTTGGTATTTGCAAGTAAACTATTTGACAGTTAAGCATTAGTTTAATTAAAAGTTCTTTTTTCTTTTTTGTACTCCCAAAAGGGTTTTGTTTGAATTGGGGTTTAACTGAATTTGCTGTTGGGGGGTGTGTCTGTGGGTTTTTTTTTAAGATTTGTTTGAGTCATTGTTTCAGTTTTTTGTTTTGTGCACATCTTTTTTTTTTTCTCTCTTTCTTTCTCTGTCTTCCTCACACAGTCTTCAGAGCGATCTACATTGCCTGGTCAACCCACTGTCTTGGCTCTGCATTTTAAAACGTAGCTGTAGCTCTGTTTCATTATTGTTGTTTGCAAAGCTTGTAGAAGCAGATGGGCTTTTCATTGTTCTCTGAATGTCAACAAGCATAGCCCTGGTAGGCTCTGAAGAGGAATCACAGCCTTGTCAAGGTTGGATAGGACCTCCAAGAAACCTTGTACAGCTGAAAGCTTCAAATGAAAGTGCTTTGCTCTGTGCTTGCAGCCTCAGGAGCAGGGCTGGCCCATGTTTCTGTTGATTTTGAACTCTCAGGACTGCTGAGTGTGGGAATGCCTCTTTGGGAAGAGGGAACTTGCATAGAATGTTCTTGACCTACATCCTGGAAGATACTTGATTAAAAACAAAGGGCTGATGCACTCTCTGCTGCTGCTGTAGGCAAATGTTCAAGGAATGTGCACATTATTTATAGGCATGGAAGGGCAGTGTTGTAGCAAAAGAAGAAACTCAGTGAATATAGAAGATGGAGTCTTTATGAAGGCACAAAGAAATCCATTTTTTGTTCAGTACTCCTGATGTCTAGTGGAAGGTTTTGGGTCCTGCTGCTCACAAAAAATGTGGACTAAGAAGAATTGACAAGAGGCAGGAAAGGAATCTTTGTCTACAAAACATGACTGGCTCCATGTGAGATATGAGGAGTGAAGATTTATAAGAGACACATCCTAAAATACAAAGAGTCAAATACAGAGTGGAAGGGAATAAACTGTTCTTCATGCTCCAGGTGAAGTCAATAAAACGTAGTAGATTTAAATTTCAGTAAGAAAAGTAAAAGAGAGGATAAAATATTTATCCATTGTAAGGATGGATACTGTGGAATGAACAGACTAGGGAGGGAAATAAACCTGTGCTTTGTCTATGGAGATGTGAAATTGTCATACAGGAAACTCTTCAGAACAGTTCAGATTGGTAATTGCCAGGGATATTTTTGATTAATTGATAGAACTTTGGTCCAGAAAGGTAGAGTGGGTGAATAAACTCTGACATTCCCAGGTTTTTTTCCACCCCAATTGTCTGTAATTCTGTGGAGCTGCATGTAGGGTGCCAGGACCTGAATTCAGTACAATTGAATGATCCCATTCAAATGTCAGAATGTGTTCACAGAGGTGTGACAATGAACAGTAAAGCCTTACTGATTTGGAAGGGTAAGCTTAGATTAATCTAAGTTTGAAGGGACCTCAGGAGGTCATCTAATCCAGCCTCCCCTTCAAAGCAGTGTCAAAACTGCATTCAGGGGAGGTTTTGCAAGGCTCTGTCTAAATTTAGGTCTAGGAAAAACCTCTGAGATAGAGATTCATCAGTGTCTCTGGCAACCAGTTCCAGTTTTTGGTGGTCAGATTTCTTCCTTAATGCCAAGCTGGGAAATCTCTTGCTTTGTTTTATGACCAGCACCTCTTGTCTTCCCAATGTGAACCTCAGAAAGGAGCTTGGGCCTTTTGTCTTTGTAATCTTCTCTTCTGCACTGAAAGGGAGGAGAAAAGGCCTGGAAGCCAAGAAGACACTGAAGAGCTCTGTGCCTATGATCTGTTGGAAAGGTGAGATGTGGGGGACGCCTTCAGCAAAGGGAGTGCAGCCTCTTCCCCAGCTGAGTTCTGAGTATGGTGGAGAATATTCTCCATCTGAATATGGAGATTCCTGGGGGATTGACAGTCATCCAGTGGTGCTGGTGGTAGGGCTGCCACTAGGAGATAATGTGTGGTAAGCATACACAGGGTGAGGTCCTGGGGGCTTTTGTTGTTTGTTTGCATGGTTGCTATACTCTTTCTGTGTGAAGTCTTTTCATTCTCTCCATATGACCCACCCCTACCTGTTTTCAAGACTGTTTCATGGTAAATGTGATATTGCAGCTGTGAAAGCATTTGAAGAGTGATTCAGGCTGGGTTAACAGTCTTTTTTTCCCAGCAGGAATATGTGGTGCTCACTTGTCTGCATTTTCTCTGCCACAGTTTAAGCTTACTCATTATTTTGACTGAGCTGACTGATGGGAATAATTACCCTCCATCATTGTTTAATGTTTTTTCTTTGCTTTTCAGATATGCTCTTCTCAGCCATCTTACAGAATAATCTCTTTCCCTGTGCTGTCACAGTTGATGTTTCATTCTTTCAGATCTTCTGGCTTGTTCAGATAGTATCTTCTGTATGGCAGAAAGAAATGTGTTCAATAGTCAGTGATTTATCCCATAAAGCATGTGATATTCTTGTGAATACAACCCAAAGCACTGATTACCTTGGAGTAGTTTCTTGTGACTCTTTTGAAATTAATTATAATTTTTGTATTATCAGTTTTTGTCTTGTATATGAAAAAAGGATTTTTAAACTTGAATTATTTATTTAGATTTGTGTATTCATAAAATGCATGTGGAGCACTGGGCAAAGTTCATATTCAGTTTGGTTTGTATTGCTGGATATCTGCCTAGTATGTGTAAGTGTTGTCTGGTTGAAGTTCAATCTGTTTAAAACAGAGGAATGTACTGGTAGACTAAATAAAATGCTTCAAAGCTCATATCTCTGTTTCTTGAATTTATATGCTTTTGATTTCTCAGATTGTAGCTAGGAAATGCTACTGACTTCCAAATTTTATCAGATATGTCAAGGAAATATGACTAATTGTAGTCTAGCTGGGCAACTAACTGCTCCTTTTATATGTGTATTCTATAATTTATACATGCCTTAGGAAAACTCCCTTGGTTCCAGGCTGTTTGTCTGTCCAGGGAATATGCAGTGGGACAGAATGCTTGTCATGTGCTGCACTGCTGGAATGGAATGATAGCTGCTCTCCTGTTCTGCCACCTCCTTGGTGTGGAGGGAGGTGCTCACTGCAGCACAGCAGATGTGCATGAGGTCCTCTCCTTTGCTCACAAGGAACTTGAATTGGCATCATGTTATTTTTCCATTCTGATAATAAAATAATTTAATGTAGCAGATACTTTTGAGTCCAACGGGTCTCTCTCTGCTGCAGCTGTTACCAGTACTGGGAATCCTCTGGACACACTCCTGCCTGTCGGGGTGGATGGTGCCATAGACCTTTCATGGGTCCTTGCTTCCGTGTGCCAGGCTGAGCTTATGCATGGTTAAGGGACACTGGCCACTTCACTTCCAAGACTGGAAATAATTAAATAATCTGTGTGACTTGTTTTAGGTATTTTTCTTCAGTACAGGGTTAAGATACAGAGTTGGAGGTCCACTGCTGTTTATAGGGTCACTCTGGTGTTGGAGTAACAATGAGCCCATCTTCTGAGTATTCATTCAGTGCTGAGGAGACTCCTATTACTGATCTAGATATGATTGGAGCAGAAGGAATGGTATATCTTCAATTACTTTGGAAATAGCTGAGAATTTTTGTTTCCAAAAGAAATGGACATTCAAAGCTCTCCCTTTAGTTCTCCACAGCTAGATAGGGATGCCAAGATGGTGTAGAGCCATGGACTTCCCAGTTTCATTGTGTAGTCTGAAAGGTTCAAAGACAGCCAGAAATTGTTCATCTAATGCACGAGTCTTTCTGGATATCCTTGTTATGTGCCATTGCATACTTGACTTGCTCAGTTCAGTGTGCTTGTGACTGATGCAAAAATTAACAGAGGGGAGAACTACAGGTTACACAAGGAGCTCTCTTGTGGAGTGTAGAGCTTTTTATTTTAAAAAGGATAAGCTATTTTTTGGCCTATTTTTTTTTTGTACCTGAGTCTTGGTTTAGTTAGTTTAAATTGTTAGCTAAGGTAGGTAACTAAGGACTATACATATCAGATTTCATTGTGGTGTGGGGATGTGTGTTGTGGTGGATTATTTTTTTTTTTTTAAGTCCCAGCAAGAATTGCTGGAGGTACTAAAGTAGTTTCTACTTTGTCAGCAAGTTTTAGGTGGAGTGTCACTGTTGGACTATTTTTTGGCTGCTGAGTCTTTGTGTTGCCCCATTTTTGCTGCTGTTGCAAGACCCCTCTGCCAACACCCCTCTGCCAACACGGCTGCTGCAGAGCAGAGATAAACAACTTAATGCATTGCAATGGCTGCTAGGGAACAGAGGGCTGAAGTCTTGTTTCTCTGAACTGAAAACTGTGATACCTTGAGATTAGGATGTTAGTATAGGAAAGACAGAAAAGATTGTTCAAATTTTTTGTCCATTCTGACACTTCATGACATACTGTGTAACACCAGTCAACTGGATTTGATTGAGAATCTAATTTTGTGTTCTGTTAAAAACATGATTGTATTTGAAGTAAAACTAGTCCTGACCTCAAATGTTGAGTCAAAGGAATCCTCTCCTTTCATTTGTGCTAGGTAATCCCACTTCCTGTCCTGAATCTTTCTCAGTTTCAATTTCTTGTTCCCATTCTTCAGCCACCAATCCTTAGTTCAGTGGTCTAGAAATGGTTAATTCTAATAGTAAGTAGAGTTGGGAAATAAGCTATTTGTAGTTTTCTGTGCTTTGCTAATTATTCATGTGATAGAGCTTACGTAAGGGCTGCATTACAGTTGCACTTGATTTGATGACAGAGTTCTGTATTTCTGTGTAAACAAAAGTCAAGTGATAAGGCATGGGCAGTCAAAGTCTCTAGTTGAAACCAGGGAGAAAACAAACTTTCCTGGGAGGATCTTAAGGTCATACTATCTGCTTAGCTGTCATGTTTCTTACCAAAAAAAATCATGAACAATAACAAAAAACCTCCATAAAAACCCAATCCTGACAGTATTTTATTTAAAAAATTTCTAAAAATCTGGAAGAGCCTTCTTTGTTATCTTTCTTGCCTTAGCCTGTCTTCAGATTCACTGGTGAAATCCCTTAAAGCATACAGTGAACACTTTAGATAGCATGATGCAGCAAAACATTAAAATTTTAAATGGCACAGAGTTTTCTCTCTTTGACACAAATTGAAAGGCACACTGTCTTAGGAAAAACTTTGAGTACCTGTTTTGGAGAAATCTGTAAATTCCAGGGGGAAAAAAATTGATCTATTAACCCTCTCTTAAGACTTTTTTAATACTTGCTGATAATTTCTGTAGAACACCAGTTACCTTGAAAAATTTTGTCTAAATATTCAATTTTTCTTTCTAAATATCTGGTCTGGAGCATATGCTGGAGTAAACAACCTTTTACCTCTTTTCCCCATCCCTCAGATGTTGTCCCTAGTACTAGGAAAAATTCTTCTAAGTGGAAACAAGGTTGTCCAAAACACTAGAGCTTTGTTACTATGGAATGATTTTTTTCCCTTTTCCCCTTTTTCCCATTTGCTGTAAAAGCAGGGATGGTGAGTGGTTGAAGCTGAGTGCAGCCATGGAGTGGAAGTCAGAGGTGTGGGAGGCAGCTGCCTGATTCATAGCAGTTGGCAATGCAGAATTTGTAGCTTGTGCTAATATCCAGTCTTCTGGCTTTATGGTGCTGGTGAGGAAAATTATCAGAAACAGACGTAAAGTTATGGATTATTATAGAGATATATCTGTCTGTAGCTTTTAATAATGTGTGACCCATTATGGAAGCTTTATATAAGCCTTAGTGTAATACCCTCCCTGGCCTTGAGACACTAGCAGAGTGCCATTAACACACTATTTTGTATGAACTCATGGTTTTCCATTTCCTGGTGAAGTTCCTTCTTAGCTTCTGGAAAACCTTGTGAGCACTCCCTTCGTGCACTGTCCTCTTGGGTCTCATTTAAGCCAAAGAAGCTCTTCTGTTGTCTGATGCTAAGTGCTCAGAGGAAGGAGATGCTTGGTCACAAATTGTGTGGCAGGTGTGTCACCATTCAGTTGGTTTACAGATCAGGACTACAGCAAGACAATTACCATAAACTTGAAATTCTAAGGCAATTTGAAACAGTTAATATATGAATACTTAACTTGAAAGCATCTGTGCTACCTCCAGTATATGAGGGACTCTGAAGTCTGATGCAGACAAACCACAAGTGATTTGCATTGATGATTTCTGAGAGCAGCTGGGAAATGCCCGATTTAGAAGTATTAGTTGCCAAGAAGAGCTGATTTAATGGAGTCAAGGCAAAAGAAGTGGGTTTTGACCTTGAAGCAGCTTGTCAGGACAGACTTTACCTTCTGTCCCCAAGGAGCTGTGGCCGAGCATTCAGCAGACAGAAATGATCCCAGGATCAGGTGTTGCTGCTTTGTGTGCACTGGAGCTGAGGGAGACTGGCAGGGCAGTGCCCAGGCCAGCAGCTGCACACAGCACAGAACTGTTCCAGAAATGGAGTCAGAGCCTGCCAGGCCTGTGATGTAAAATGGAGATAGATAATTGCTTTCAATTTGTGTGAGCTACCCTGCTGCATGAATTTTTTTTTTCTTTTTTTTTTTTTTTTTTGTGGTTGGTTGTTTTGTTTGTTTTTGTGAAGTGACTTTGCATTAGTAGTTTTGGATTTCTGGTTGAATTACTAATCTTATCAGGGAACCTAAGCTGCAATGCAAAATTAAGCCTACAGCTAGGACATGAAGCAGAGAGTGCTTAGCCTTGCTGTTAGGCCAGCATAGATAATGGCTGTCTAAAGCAGGTATAAGTAGCAAGGAAGTAGTTGGTTCTGTATAAACTTTATTCAGAGTGTATGCCATCAGTCTTGTGCAATTTACATTGTGGTGCATGACCAGCGTGCACTTGTTTCATGCCTGTGCTCTGTCCTGGAGCTATTATTTTGGTGAAATATACCAGTATTAATACTAGTGGTAATTCCAAACTTGCTAATGCAGCAAGGTCTGCATGCCAGTAGCAATTAAACCAGGAGAATGACTGTATTTCCACAATGATTTCCACACTGAATTTGTTTAGCCTAGGCAACAAGGACCTCCTACTTGCCCTAGTGTGGAAGCTAAATGGTTACAAAATCACACAGTCTTTTCTATTTTATATATTATCAAAAGTGAAGGATATGAAACCAGCCCACGCTTTCCTGGTGAGGTAGCAAAGCATTCTCTTTCACTTTCTCTTAGGTTAAAATCTCCAGTGATATATTTTATAGTTACTATTTATAGTGTCATATAAGCCCTTCTGGGCTCAATGAAAGGCTGAGCATGTGAAATGGCAGCAGCTCAGCCCTAAGCACAAGTGTTGTTGCAGAGGAGACCTCTCTTCCTTCTAGCTTTGGGGTGTGAGTTTTTGAGTGGAAACTGGCTTTCCTGTGAGGTTCCAGATTCCAGTGGATTTCTTGCACAGATGATGTTGAACGAGGCCCTGATATAGCAGTACCAACTCCAAACTTACTTCACCAGTGAACTGTGATAAATCCCATTCTTTTGACTTCTTGTGTTACTTACGCTCCAATTATTTCAGCTTTCCACTGATATTCTGTATAAATGTTAAATACTCTCTCTAACATTTTTTTTCCTGTCCCCTCTCTACCACACCTGAAAGTCAGCCTGCATTTAGCTGAACAAAAAAATTTGGTCTGTAGATAACCCAGGTTTTGTACCTGGTTGAAACTTCATGGAGAGTGTTGTTTAGAATCAGTACCAAGAGACTTGCAGACTGCTCAGCTTGGGCAGGGATTGAGGAATGGAGAAGGATGGGGGAGAGTGGGGATTGACAGTTTGTATTTGCCTGAAATGCTCTCAGAAAAGGATTACCAGCATTGCAATCCATTTGAAGCATGGGTCAGTGTGGGGAAAATGCCACCTACCATATTTTTAGCATAGTTTCTTGTATTGTCCTGATTTTAACTAAATTTTTCAAGTCAAGAAAGAGCAGCAAGGTAGTCAGATTTAGAATGCAGCTTAATGCAGTGTCATTGCATAGGAACGGAAGGTTGGAAAAATTACCTCTGTTTGATGCTGTTGCTGCTGATGTGAATGATTTTCCAGCCTTGCAAATAAAATGAATAGACATGAAGTAAATAATTAAATTTGAGGATTGACGTTCAGACATAAAACAACATGTAGCTGAAACAGACTGCAGAAGCTGGGTAACATTGTTTCTTTCTGCTTTGCAAGTTTGAAAACAGACAGTACTAAATAAAGCAAGTGAGTTATTTTTCCTTACTCCAGAGTTAGGATTTACCAGCTCAGAGCTTTCAGTCACTGCTTGAACAGTCTACCTTCTGTTTTGGAACAGAGCAACTTCTGTTCATTAGAAACAGTCAACAATAAATATGAAGAAATTTTCTGCAGTTTGCTTTGGAAGTTGGTGTATCGGGTGTTATGGATACAACGTGGTTTTTTGTGTTGATTTTTTTTTTTTTGGAAGGCGTGGCAGAAAAGTCATACAGTGGTTTTTGTTCCAGGAATGTTGCTTTGAAAGTTAACAGAGTGAAGGCACTATTCAGTGCAGATTATTGAAACACTGGTTTTAGCTGTCTTGTTCCATTGTGAAGTCTCTGGTTACTTTAGTAGTGTTAGCTAAGCAGTCATTTCAGTAATGATTAATGACAACCTGTAATTTTTTTTTTAAACTGACCTGACCCTCCTGTTCTTATGTTTTATTATTTAACTGGAATTACTTATGAAGTGGCTTGTAGTTTTACCTATAGGTATGTTGGTAACTTTGTTTTGAGTTGGTGAAGTGTAATTATTGGACTTGTGGCTCAGAGGTGTAAAGCAACCAACTGCCCTGGACTTGAGAATATGCAACTGGGAAGACTGTTTTTGTATTGAGGGGAAAAAAATTAAAACAATTTTCAGAGCTACAGCAGTCTTGCCATGAACATGGAGTGATTTGTGTGCTAGAGCTATAAGAGCTGGTAGCATAAATGAATGTGTGGGTGTTTAAAAAGAAAAAGGAAATCTGGGTAAGAGAGGCAATTCAGAGTTTTTCTTTGCTACAGACATAGCAAACCCTTTTAACTTTGTTTAAAAATAACAGAGTACCTATTTTTAAAAACTAGGCTGCTTGGAAGAAATAGTGAACTTCTAGAACATACATTTAACTGAAGAGGAAGAAATGGCACGAAGCCTAGTGTTGGCATGACTGACAATTTTTTGGTCATCTGGATAGCCTTGCATTACATCGGTTCTTTGCTCTATTCAAAAAGTTATTTTCTGTAGTGAAGAAACTTTTTTTTCTTGCTTATTTCTGATATAGTGAAGAAACACTTTTTTTTTCTTGCTTATTTCTGAATGTATTTGTGGTACTTATTGATGCTTTTAAGAAATCAAGGATAAGTTGTAATGTGAGGAAATTCCCCAATGCATGTACTGATTAAAATATTTCACTTAATTGCTTTAAATAATTGTACTTTTAAGTTATTCATTTGACTTTGCAGATAAATCTTTTTGTATGTGAGGGTGTGCAAAAATAATGTTATTCCTCTGCAAGAAGGAGTTTTCAACTTTTGAACCAGAAGTCCACTGTCATTTCTGTGCCTTTATGTGGGCATTATTGGGTCGTTTGTTGATGTAATGATGCTGCTGGCAATGTTTTTGAAACCAACTGTCACACAAAATTGTGGTAGTTAAACATTAATTACAAATGTGCTTTCTAAAAAGGGTTGACACCAACCACATTTTTGTTGACCAACGTATTTTACAGGCTTAGTGTATTTGTATATGTTGGGCTGATTGGTTGGCATACAAGAGGTATCCAAATTATCTCAAAATCCCTGAGCTGTAAATGTAACTGAACTTAGGTTTGGAGGTACTCAGACAGTGGTTTGGTGTTGTGGATGTTTGTTGTTGGATTTTTTTGGCTTTGTTTAGGTTTTTGTTTGTTTCGGTTTTAATTCTTTCCCCTTTCCCCCCTTCGACCTAAATAAATGTTATTCTGTAGCTTGGTAAAGCAGCAGTGACTACAGTGGTTTGGGTGGTTGGATAGCCTATATTCACCACATTACTTTTGATAGTACATTACTTTGTCAGCTGAATTCTGATGCTAACATTTCTGGAAACAAAGTGTCTCTAAGATACTGGCAGCACTTGTTATCCTGGCTCAGGCATACTGGGCTGTGCACTCTTCAAAAAGGCTTCCTTAAACTTTTTTTTTAAAATTTTTTTCATCTGAATTTACTTATAATGGTATTTGTTTAGCACATGCAAGCTCTGTTATGCATTCAGTCATACTGCAGAAAGTTGCTACAGGAAGTGTATTGCTTTTCCTGATGCTGCCCTTGTTACATAATTAGTACCAGGCTCTGGTAAGCTTTACCCCAGCAGTGTGACTCAGCCACTCCTTACAGCTGTGAGCCCCAGAGCAGGATGAAGGCTGCTGAGTTTCATGCTAAAGCTATATTTTGGAGGGAAAAAACCTCCATAATTTGCAAAAGAAATATAGGGTGTCATTCTCTTTCTTTTGTATGTAGCATTGTGTTTTTCGTGAATCCTTACCCTCATAAGGATATACTTGCTGTCTTAATGGGCCTCTTTGTATCCCTGTATTTCTTGTGTTGGTTCAGAAGACATTTCTTTGATTTCTGATTGGCCGTTTGGAAATACTAGGTTCCCAGCTTCCACCTTGGGAAGAAACCTGTTGTTCATGTCTGAATCAAGTATTTGGGATGTCTCTGCTGTTCTGCCAGCTGTGGGGTGATGTCCACAAGTGCAGTGTAAGCAGACAAAAAGCTGAAGGTGTATAAAGCACTTTCTAAGACTGGAAGCTACCTCTCAAATAAAAACTGAAATTACCTAGCACCTTCTGGAATTCCTTTTTTTTTTCTCTTATTTTAAAGGTGATAAAGATTCTCAAGGATTATATTTTCAGAGTTAATCCTTAAAGGAGAGGTAGCTAGTGTGTGGCCTGTTTATTTCAGTGTATGTCCACATGTTCCACACAGCATTGAAGGTGTCCAGACCTTGAGCTAAAGCTGATCACTCTGTAGTGCAGCTGGGTGCTGGGTTTCATGGTGCAGCAGAAATACCTATTTTTGCTTCTTACTCTCAAGAATGACTTGTTCACGCTTCCTGATGGGGAAGGGCAGTTGCTTCGGGATAATCAGCACGGTGGAGGTCAGGTGCCTGTAGTCCCTTTCAGCACCAGAGTGCATTTGACCCTTTCAGCACCGAAGCACATTTGACCCCTGATTGCTGTGACCAAGGTCTCTATTCTGCCACTTCATTGCACGATACAGGTGTGCCTGCATTTCTGTATGCTATGAAATTAATTTAGAGTTTTACTTTTATGAAGGTCTATCTCCTTCTTTCATTTATTGCTCATAAACCGTAAGTACTTCGTCTTAGTTCATAAGTTATACTTCGCTGCGTTTGCTTAGCTCTCATTTTATCTAAGATATTGTGTTATCTGTCCTCCACCGTTCTGAGAGGGGTGACACATATAACAATAGATGTTAAGAAAACCAAGGCAAGTAGCACAGTAGAACAATTAAAAAAAAAAACTGTTTGCCTTTGGAAAAGGCACTTCTGTTTGGTTCTACTCAAACTGCACTTGGATCTGGAGGTGTGCCAGTCCTGTGCTTGGCAGGCATGTGGAAGCTTATGGTAGTGCAGCTTTTCCATCAGAGATGACCTTGTCTTGAACTAGAAATAACCAAGGCCAGTACAAACCCTGCAGTACAGTTCTCCCTCCCCTCTCTCTCAAAAGTCAAATTTTTCTCAAAAGTTGTGGATTTCTTTGCTCACTAGAGAGTAAATTAGTTCACAATAAAACCACACGAAGGTTGGTGTGAATGCATTCATTCATTCATGTTATCAAGAAAGGTTTTGGAGGTCTTGTAGATCTTCTGGAGCATCTGCTAGCTCTCCCGTGGGGTGGTGTGAGGAAGGGAGCATGTGGAGCAGTAGGAATTACGTGAGAGCAGGCCTGGGTGTTTCCCCTCTGCGTTTTCTTTTCTTAGCAAAAGTGTGGGGCTGTGCCTGCCAGAGTGAGGATGCCATCTGTGTTGCACAGCCCGCCAGGCTGTTACAGAATTGCACAAGAAGGAATCTGAAATCACAGAGCTGAGCTGTGTGCAGGCTGTGGCGGCTCCCCGAGGATGCAGCTATTGTGCAGCTCTTCAGGAGCCAGGGCAGAGCAGCAGCCTGTGGAACTGCCTCAGCCTGGCACTGCCAATGTCATCTCCAGCATGAGCAGCTAATGGGTAGGGGAGCTGACCAGACCCAAGCTACTGAAAAGGGTAATTGTTCCATGAAATTAAATTTGTGTGTAAAAATTAAAAACAAATATTGAGGAGGTAGCATTTGAGGATATGGGAGAACTGGACAAATCTAATTATGGCAGTGGTGTATTTCCTCAATTGAATTTCATTCTAGTTTTTCATTTGTTGCTTTCTCATTAAAAGCAAACTGGAAGTGACAGTCTGCAGCACTGGAACAAAATATTTTCTGTGTATGTTTTTGAATAGTTTTTTTTTTTTTTTGTTTGCATTACAGTAAGTTAGCTGTTTAAAACGTTATACCTCAGAGCCCATTTGGTAATTTAGTGGCTGATTTTGCTGGATGTTTTAAGGCTTAGTGGTCATATTTAATGGTTTGAAGGGATGCTAGTACCTTTTTATCAGTATCTTAATAGGATTTTGGAGTAAAATCTGGGCCGTGTAGATCCTGCTTAAGCTTTTGTCACGGTCCTTACTGCATTTTTTTTAAATATCCAAGACTGTTTCAGGAAGTTTTATTCTCTGGTATTGTCAAACTTGCATGAAAATGCCTTTAGACACCAAGAAGTTCTCAGGTGCATCAAGTAGGTAAGTGTTAGTACATGGGCAAAACATCTGCCTCACTTGTGCTTGCCAGGAGGGGTAAGTTAGGCTGAGTAACAGCTGGGCACACAGACCTGCTCACAGCACTGGGCTCAGCCTAGAGCGTGGCAGCTTTGGAGGAACAGCGATGAGTTGGAGTTGCAGTGGCAGCAGGGTCGTGCTCCTTGCCCTGGCTGGGTGGCTGCTGTGTGCCTGGGCCCCTGGCACAGGCTGGGGCAGGTTCCTGGGCTGGGAGCTGACCCATGGCAGGGGAAGGACTTGGCCATGTGCTGGGTGGCTCAGCTGCTGAGCCGTGTCTCGTGTGGTCACTGTAATTTGTATGTCTGTAATTGCATGCCCATTTTTCCATCTTGATACCAGCACATGTAATACCAGTGATTGATGCCATTAATATGGAGTTATGCCATTAGTGATGCCACTGCTGAGGAACTCTCTGTAGGTGACAGTTGCTGGTACAAGCCTAAAGATTTGTTCCTGCACCCTTTTTGCTGTGTTAACAGGGGATAAACCTGGAGTTTCTCATATGGCAGGTCTTTTTGTACCCTTAAAGCTGAAAGGTGTAGTTCAGATGAATGCAATCAAACATTCTAGTTGTGGTCTCGTTTGAAAGTGTTGCTAATCACAGAGCAAGATTCCAGTGTGTGCAAGCAAAAATACTGAAAAGTTTATGCAAGCCTAAGTATCAGGTGTCTTTGAGATGAAACCTGCTTAGCTTCTTTTACTCCCTGCTTGCTCTGAAGGGAGTTTAGTGGGAGTGATTTGCTGAGTGTAAATTTAAGGGAATAGTAAGGTGAGGGAATTATGATGCTGAAGTAAGAGTTGGAAGCTGTTTTCTTCTGGTTTTGGGCAGTTTTTGTCTGTTTCCCAGTTCGTACTGCCTGCTATGCTTCACTGAGTGTTTTATTAGGCGTTTCTGGATTTAATATTTTATATACCCACATGTGAAACTTAATTGTGTAAAATTTAATAGGCTTAGTGTAGAGAAGTATTGAAGAGCCTGGGGTTTACAGGTTAACTTGTTTCCTGCTTAGCATAGCACGTGGTTTGAATTTCTGCTTTTCTGAGCAAGGTGAAAATAGCCCTTTCCCCACAGAGCCTTTTTAATGAGAAAGAACCTTACATGGGGCTTGAGAGTAATCTTCTTTCCAACACACAGTTTCTGGATAGTGAGTGCAGTCTGAAAGATTGACCTATGATTATTTTTTTCTGCTTTGCTTTTTGTAGAACAAGAATAATTTGATTCTTTGCCCTTTTTAGATCACTCGTAGAAGTCCTTGTGTGCTTACTGCTATTCTGTAGAGGTGCTGAGAAGGCATATGGTAAACACTTCATTTATTACCCTTTGTTAGAGTTTACAGTTCTCATGGAGATGCAAATTTTAAAAATCACTGGTCTTGTTTAATATATGAAATGAGATTAAGGGGTGATCATAGATGGTTCGAGATTGCTTGGGTAAAATTAAATATTGGAGAGGTTTTTAAATAAACAGGCACAGAGGTAAAACTGTTTAGTAGTGAAAAGGGATGTGTGTATGTATATATATACACATCCTTATATGTGCATGTAGTTATTTATGTAAATAATATATATTTAGATCACTGGGACAATTTTTCATCCCTGGAAGTAAATTTAGGATGCTTTTCAAAGCGATATTATGATATTGTCTAGTTTAAACAGGAATCAATTCTGTAAAGTCTGATGTCTTGCATAACACAGGGTATTGGCCTGATGATGACTGTAGTACCTGTGCATTATCTGAGCCTGTTCTAGCTGACAATACTTTTAGCAGAGACCCTGTGCCTCTCTTCTACTGAGGGATTAGTTCCAGTACAATGCAGTGCATTACTGTGCAACTGCTGGCTGGTTTAGCACTCCCTAATTTGACAACTTGTCCCAGTGTGCTGAGGCAGGAGAGATTTAGGGGATTAAGTTTCGTGTGTGTGGCCTGGAGGTGCTGCGAAGTACACGTAAACAAGAATTGGGTGTGTTCATGCTTTGGAGAGGAGCAGAAGGAAGGATGTAAAGCAAAATGTTGTTTGGGAAGTTGCCACATCTAAGGAGATGTGATTGGAAATAGGTAGAAAACACCCAATTGTCTGCAATTAAGAGAGTAGCCTGAAAAACAGGTGGGGTGGGGCCATGTAGAAGACAAAATGGGTGAAGTCAAATTGGTCCTGGAGAAAAATCTCAGTGGCAGGCTGCCAGACCACAGGCTGGGCAAGGAGAGATGACCAGAATGAACTCTTTCACATTTTTAAAGTGTGGGCGCTGCCTGTTTTGCTGACAGAAGTGACCACATAAAGATGTGAGAGTGGAAAATGTTTGACAGTAAGCAGAAAGAAAAAAATCACTTTCCCAAGTCATGTGTGGGATGGAGAAGAGGGGATGTTCCTATAGCCAGTGCTGGACACGAATCTGACTTGCATGAGGACTTCTGTTTGCCAGACCACACATTCAGTGCAAATAGTAAGACTGAGAGTCTTGAGGTTTGGTGATGCACTCACACTGTTTGTAAGTGGCCAGAAATCAGGTTGAAGGGGAGGAATCCCTGTCTTACTCATTGAGGACATCACATCAGCTTTATGGCAAACTTAGCAAGAGAGCTGTATAGGTTTCAGAGCATGAAGTATCCCTTGAGGAGACCTCAGATTGGGTGATGAAGCTTTCTTGCCTGTACATCTCTTTTGAGGGAAGATGTCATTCAAACGTGATGCAGTCATGATCTGTCTCTGCTACCTCTCATCTCCATAGCAGAGTGGGACATTGTGTAAGAGCAGTTACAGAATGAGAAGGGAGTCTGACTTTGGCATGAATCTTCCCTGTTGTGGCGAGTCTTGCTTTGCTTTTCCTTTGTATTGCATAAGTGCTGGTTGAAATGCTGCTTTTTCTCCTAGCACTGCCTTCAGATTTAGTGGTAAGTTAGGGAGGAAGGACACCATCATCACTGCTGGGTCTCTGAATGTTGTGTTACAACGCAGGGGAAGTGGCTGAGCTGGTAAGAGGCTGCCAGCAGTGACACAGGTACCCCTCGGCTGGGCTGGGCTCTGGCCTGGTGGCTCGCTGTGGGCTGGGCTGATGTGTGCGGGCTTGCTGAGGTGCAGCCCGGTTCTGGGAGGTGCTCGCAGCTCTGGGAGGTGCTCACATTTCGGGGAGGTGCTGCCCGGCTCCGGGAGGTGCTGCCTGGCTCCGAGGCACAGCCTGGCCGGGACGATTCTCATGGGAAGTCTCTACTGGGCGACATCGAAACTGCTCACTGTACAGTCCTGTCATCACTGTAATGGTTGTCATGCAAATCATTGATATTTTAGGCATGCTGTTCCTTTTCATGGTCACTCAGCCTTTACTTAGTGGTAGAAAGGAGAAATTTATTCGGCACCTGTCATAATCGTGTCAGTTCATCAGTGGAGAAAATTAATTTTTCTTCAAGCGTACAGTAAAAAGATATGAAGAAAAACTTTTAAAAAAAACTTGTCAACTTCATTCTGCAAGTTGTTGCTAGAAGCCTTTTGGAACTGGGGAGAAGTTGTGTTTTTGGGACGCACTAAAGCTTGCTTGATGTTGAAAATGTGTTTTCCATCTAGATTTCTAGAAAAGATCTTCGAGGGTTTTTTGCTCTGGAAGGCAATGAGACATGGCTCTGGACCTTTACAAACCCTAAGAATTCATTCTTGTGAGGACAATTGATGGCCTGTGCGCTGTGTGCACTGGATTAGTGAAAGAATAAGAGTGCTTAGTCTGAAAAAGGAGCTTGCCCTCTGACTGACTTCACGGCAGTAAAAGAAGGCACCAGAATAACCTACTGAGTAGGCATTTTCTAAATATTGTTTTAGACAGCAAACTGCAGTGTTTTATTTGCTCAACCTCCCAGTTGTGTAGAATGCTTTTAGAAAAGGCATATGATTAATTTTTCTTTGAAGACTTTCTGTACCTAGAAATAAAAGCTACTTTATTACCAAAATTTCTTTAATTTAGAAGGAAGTAAATGTATTACAAGCTTCTGTACATATTTATCAGAGTCTGTGTTTAGTCGACACAGGTACAAGTGGATCAAGTTGGTTGTTATTGAAAGAGCTATGTAAATCCTGTATTACTTTTAGTGTTCTTATTTCATTTAAAGAAAAAAAATCCTTATGATGTAGTTAAAAGAGAAAATTTGACCTATATTACACACTGTGTCCTTAAATGCAAATACTAGTTGTAGAATATTTATGACTATTTTGCACATCATATAATCTTTTATGATGTTTTTCAAAGCTTTACTTAATTTTCACTTTATACTGGAGGGTAAGCTGACAAGGGTGGTACCTGCTGGTCATTAATGAAGTTTCCATACTGGAATTAATGTGCAGAAAACATTTCAGATAAATTAAGGTTAATCTCTAGTGTGACATGTAGGATATAATGAAACCCTCAGAATGAAAAAATACTCTTGACAGCAATGCACATCCCTGGATGAAAAATTCAGGATCTGCAATAAGAAGTAAATAAATCA
Organism: Dicaeum eximium; assembly: GCA_013396995.1. NCBI lineage: Eukaryota > Metazoa > Chordata > Aves > Passeriformes > Dicaeidae > Dicaeum > Dicaeum eximium. The sequence continues at coordinate 1,996,280 of VWZP01007629.1, read as the reverse complement.
TGCAGTGTGAGATTTTTTTTTTTTTTTTCCAAGCACAGGGTATTTCTAACTTCATCTAGCGTGCACCTGATTAGTCTGCAGCAGTGCAGTCAGTTGTTGGAGAGAAGCTCTCTCTGTACCAGCAGGTGTTGGCACAGTCACACTAGATCAGCAGGTAGCTTTGGGCCCTTATGCTCCCATTAGATTTTGGAACAAGTTTTGTGTGTTTGGAGTTGAGCATTTTGGCTTAGTTTCCTCTGAAGGGGGTGTAAATTGTGCAGTCTGAAACTGCTCTGTGATCCAAGCCAACCTGTGATATCTTAAAATGTTGGGGAATTTGCTTCAAGGCAGCACAGCTACTCTAAACAGAGCATTGATGTGCATGTGGCCCTTAAAGCATGGAATATGAGATGAATATTTGCCTTTAAGTATACTCTGTGCATGCAGATCGTTGACCCTGTGTAACTGAAAGTAGCCACACTGAAGCTTTGTATAATTGGAGGATCTATATAAAATATTTCATGATTCTGTTTCATGTAGCTGTACTGCTGATTTTTATCACTCTTACTAGCCTTCTTTGTCACATCTTAAAGCTGCACACTGGACATGTTTTGCTGTGTGTTTGTTTGGGTTTGGTTTGATTGGTTTTTTTGGTGCTGCTTTGAGAACTTGGAAATATTTTTTTTTTAAAAAGGTAGCTTTGTAAACAAATTGTTAGTTACTTACAGCTAGAACAGTGTGTTAAGTGGGCCAGAGTTTTTCTTCTTGATAGTTAATCATTAAACCCATTGAATCATAAGCTTCTGCAGTCATTATTAATCATGAGGCCAGTACATGAATTCAATTTTGATGAGGGTGGAAGAGTGTTAAGAATACAGAGGAATTAATAAAATTATAGAATATGAGAAATTCAAGCTATAGTCTACAAGTTATTTTGTAAAATAAGAAACTGGAGAAACTGAAATAAAAGCTGAAATTTGCCTTGGAGGGGAAATAATGATGAATGAGACACTCTTACCTTTAGAACTTGTTAAATATTGTTCTTTTCCCGTTGTCTGAAGGTAGACTTGTTCGCTGAAACCAAACATTTCACAGAAGCGTTCTGGCTGTACAAAGTTCATTTTCTGACAAAAGGAAAGAAGAAATGTAGCCTTTTCCTTGCTGTCATTGCTCTCAGAGCAAGGAGGCTTTCATTTAAGATGATATCACAGAATATTCTGAGTTAGTAGGGACCTTAAGGATCTTGAAGTCCAACTCTTGAGTGAATGGCCCACACAGGGACTGAACCCACTATCTTGGCATCACTAGCACCAGGCTCTAACCAACTCAGCCAGGTGTTGGTGGGTCCTTGCTCTCAAATTGCTATTTAAACTATCCTGTATTTTCTTTCACATTGAACTTGCTTATAAAAAATGTAAAATGACTGTTTTTACAATGAAAGCATGCAGAAGTTTGATAAACCCGGAAAGCTTGATTTCCAAGTCTGAAACAACGTATAAAAGTGACTCTTCAGTAATGCATAATATACATACAGAAACATTCAGAGTTCTAGGCAGCTCATCAGCTTGAAGCAGGTGATCCTTCAGAAAAGATGGTGTCCTTTGCATAAGCAGTTTTATGGCTGGGGTTCTGATATAGTCAGAACTGTGGCTCAGACAACCAAAAACCTTCTGTCTTGGTGAAGAAAAATTCTGACTTCTCAGTCATTAAGGAGTTCTCAGATCCCTTATTTATATTGGGTACTCCTCCTCTTTTTGATGATGAGGATTTCTAATAGTTCTTTTTCTTTCTTCCAAAACAGAATTAGACCACAGTTGGCCAAAGAGAAGATTGAAGGATGCCATATTTGTACATCTGTCACACCTGGTGAACCTCAAGTGTTCTTGGGAAAAGATAAGGCCTTCACTTTTGATTATGTCTTCAACATTGACTCACAGCAAGAAGAGATCTATGTACAGTGCATAGAAAAGCTGATTGAAGGTTGCTTTGAAGGCTATAATGCCACTGTCTTTGCTTATGGCCAGGTAAGCTTCACAAGTTTATTTTAAAGTGTTTATTTTGGAATAAACACTTTTTTGGAAGTGATTTTTCTCTTAAATTTCTGAATGCATTAATCTGGTTTTTAGCACCTTGGGTTTATTTTCAATGAGTTACCCTCTGGAAGAGTGTTGAGTTAATATAGATTCTGTTTAGACTGGCACAGAATATATATACGAAACACAGAATATATATATAGGCTGCAGATCTGAATTTATTAGTAATACTGAAAATAGTATCAGTCCATGTAATTCCTAAATTCACCTCAATGCAGCAATACAAATTATTGATTTAATCACTTGAACTATAGAGATAGGTTGTACTGAGATTGTTTTCTGAGCAACTTCTCAACCCACTGCATTTTTAGAGACTTTCGGGAATAGGAGCTTTTTAAAAATAGATCCTGGGGAACCTCAGGCCACATTGTTTGCTTGTGGGCAAAATGTAGAGATCAGATTCCAAAGGCAGAGAACTTTTCACAGAGAACACACCCTCTTAGTACACTGGGCACACTCGAAGCTGATGACAGTGTAGAGAGTGTGTTCTTGTCTTCTGAATATTCCCTTACGAATTGATTTCGTAAAATGTGGTCTTGGATGCTGAATTTCACCACTGTTAGATGTTGCATCTCAAGTTAGCCAGGTGAAGTCTATTCCTAGTCAAACAAAGCAGTTTGCAGAGCCAGTTTAGCAGATTATGTTCAGCTGTGTGATCCTATCTTTGTCTTAGACTTGACCCACTAATTAAGTGAAAACACTACACTACCTTGTCTTCTATTGGACTTCACATTGAATTAGATTATCTTCCTAGTAAAGGCAGAGCTTGTATTCTTTAGTATAAAGTGAGAACAATGGGAATGTAATACCTGAGATATTCAGATGTCTTAATTAAGGGAGTCATTTGATCTGCTTCAGTAAAGAATTGCAAATGCTGCTTTTACCTCCAAAATACATGCTTCAATTAACAGCCTTAGTTGGAAACATTAACTCATGTTTTGACCTAGAGGAGATAGCTCAAGGCTGATGTGAGCTGGCTAGGGAAAGTTTCTAGGGGAAGGGTTATGAAAGATTGAACTGCTCTCTGCCTTCTTGTGTGTGATCTCTGGATAAACAGCACAGTTTGTCCAAATTCTGCTGTTTATCCATTTTTCAAAGTGAGCTGTTGTTGTGTGTGTTAATATTGTAAAGATGGTGGATTGCTGTGAACACAAGTGTTCACAAACTGTATTTATTTGATGATTTGGTACTATTAACATCTTCCAGTGACTACTCCTTTTTCAAATTAGACAGGTGCTGGCAAAACATACACCATGGGCACTGGATTTGATGTCAACATAACAGAAGAGGAACAAGGCATTATATCACGTGCTGTTAAGCACCTTTTCAGATGTATTGAAGAAAAAAAACAAGGTGCTATTAAGCAAGGACTTCCACCTCCAGATTTTAAAGTGAATGCACAGTTTTTAGAGGTAAATATGATCCACATTTAAGGGTGTAACTTTATGTGGGTTTTTGGGTAGTTGGTGGTTTTTTTTGGAAAACCAATTCAATATTTTTTCTGGTTGCTTATTTTAAATTTACTCCCAAGATGTTTTGAATTAATATACAAGATTTCAAAAGGAAAATTTATGGGATTCTCTTCAGCTCTTCAATTTATGAAAAAGTCTTTTTATCTTATTCCAGTTATTTTACTACTTCCCTTTGTAATGTTATTTTGAAGTATAGAAATACTTATGTTCATCATCATTTATCTCTTTATGTTTGTAGGGCCTGTTGCTCTTGCCTGTTGGTAACTCTTAACAAAACTTTAAAACAAGAAATTATAAAAAAACCCCTAATTGTACTTTGTGGCTTTGAGTAGTGACCATGCTTTGCCCCCTTTTGTCACTTTGCCATAGATTTCTTTAGAATCTTTCAGAATCTGTTCAGAAGACTTTCTTTCACCAAAGAAGAAACCTATCATGAAAATACTTCTTTCTGCAATTCCCACTGGTTTAGGGTTGGGCTTCAGTGTCACTGTTCCCTTCTTTCTTAGTCTGAGAGAAAAAAACCCTGGTCAATACTGTGGCAAAACTGCTCCCCTTGTGTTTTCTGGTAGACACAGTTACTGGTAAAGAGGCCACAACATCTGTGATCTCTGACCTGCAGCAGCTGTTGCTTTATGCCTTGTAGGTTTTATGCTGTGTCTTCTGACTATGGAACTGCTTTTTAAATGGATTGATTTGGGTGTAACGTATTTACACCCACTACCAACCTGCAAAATCTGACACTTCAGGCACACAGAGAGGCAGAATCAATTTTAGGAAGAGCAGGTGTAAATTTGTTTTGCTTACTTCAGTATGCAGAACTACTTTATCTATTTCAGGGGTAGAAACCCCCACTTTTATATTAGCCATGAGAAAAGCTGTTGGCTTTATTACTGCTGAAGTAAACGAAGTCCTTTAGTCATTAACAAGCTGGCATTAGTTTTGTATTGGTCTAGGTTTGTCGTTGCTACCCTTATGCAGAGCTTCTTGTTGCTCTGGCTAATATTTGCCTAGAGAGAGTTGGCTTGAGCATGAGCTGTGGGAATGCTCCACTCTGTGCGCCAGGGAGGGGCAGCTCTGCTTAGGCAGCTGCAACATGAACAGCATAAGGAGCAGAAACCAGCGTGGTTTCTGAATTTATTGTGTTTTTTGACATAACATTACAAATATGACTGAGTCCCAAAATACAGGGTGTTGATTAAATGTTACAGTGAGATTGGTATGAAGAATTGCAGCCATTACAAATTATTTCAGCTGAACTGTACATACTGAAACCTGTTGTTTATCTATTTAGAGAAAGGTTAAATGATGTATATAATAATTTCTCCCTTAACAAAATGTCATTTTAGTCGGTAGATTTTTTCCTTTTACTGAGGCTTTCCCAGAAGCAGCTTTTTCTGATTAGTTTGATGTCATACACTATTCTTGTATCAAAAAGTATTGTCTTCCTCCAATCCTGTCTACCATTAGAGCTCGATTGCATAAACAGTAATTCAGTCATTGAGCAAGTTGAAGCAAGATTGTATTTTTGGAATAACTTTGAAGTCTTTCAGCTGGATAACTGTTGGGAACAGTGACTTCTGTTTGCTACTTTCTTGCCTTTTTTTAGTTGGCTGCAGTCTGCCTCCTTTAACTCCTTGCTTTCCTGCTTTTCTACAAGACAGGATACACAGTCCCATCCAATTGCAGGTGCATTATCAGGATCTGCTCTAAATTGTGGCATCAGTTTGTTTGAACTTATAAAGGTAAAACATTAGCAAGAAGATTCCTACATAGAATATCTATGCCTAGTAATTAAATGTAATTCCTTTTTTTATATGTAAAGGATTAAAAGCGTCACATTCACAAAGGCTGAGCTTTTTCTTCTCAGGGATGTCTTTTTGCTTTTGAGAGGAGAAAGTCACTTACTTTCATTATTATGAGAAAGTACCATGTGTGAGTACAGATCTGTTGTAGTGGTTCTTTGACTATTACCTAGGGATTTTGGTCAGGAGTTGAATTAGTCTGGGCTGAGCTTTGCTGACTTGAATTAGTATAACTAAAGACACTTGACATGTTCCAGGGTACACAGGCAGAGACTTGAGCCATGAGATTTTCAGTGGGATAGTGTTTTTTCTGGGTGGGTTGTCTGGTTTTTTTCCCCCTGATATCTTCAATTGGATCTAAACACTTTGCATAAAGTTCAGAACATTCTTACAGAGTACAAAAGCCTTGCTCAAGAAGCCATGCCATAGTATTTTTGGGCTGATGCTTGGTGTCTTCAAGAAGCAGCTTGTGCAAAAACTATTATTGTGTGTCAAATTCCTTCCTGCCCAGGAAGAATTTATCTAAATGAGAGCCATAGAAATATGGAGGTGTGGAGAGGAGATGAGGAAAGGTGCAATGGCAGCAAGTGGAGTGAGTTGGATGTGTTTGGAGCAGGGTGCAGCCAACTGAATCCACAAAAGAAAGGCCCAAGGTTAAATCTGAAGAGAGCAGGTGCCTGCCACAGAAACCACTCTTGTTCTGCTGGCACCAAATTCCTCCTCTTCCCTGGTCCTGCCAAAGAATTTTATCTTGGATCTGGCGATGTGAAGGAAGTTACTGCATCTTTGGGTGGCAAAATAGGAAGTTGTGCAGATCACTTAATTTGCAGCTGCTCTGTCACCTATTGTCCTTGTAAGTTTGGATGTTTCACATCTTTTGGGAGCTGAGACATCTGGATTTTTACAACTTTTGGTTTGTGTCATGCACAGATTTGTTAGTCATTGGAGGAATTCCTTCTGAAAATTATATGTTTTTTGTCTTTATCTTCTCCTCAGCTTTACAATGAAGAAATTCTTGATCTGTTTGATACCACACGTGATATTGATGCAAAGAATAAAAAATCAAATATTAAAATACATGAAGATTCAGCAGGAGGAATTTATACAGTGGGCGTTACAACGCGAACTGTGAATGGAGAATCTGAGGTGATAACTGGAAATAAATTACACTGTAAAATGCCAAGTAGATTCTAGAATGTCTGTATGCTTTGATGAATGTCTAAAAATAGAGGTCATGCTAACTCATATCTGTCTACTGGGCAATTTAAGTGTAACAGCTAGCTAAAATTTTTATTTTCTTAACTCTTTGTAGCCTGAAATCTGATATGTTTGATACTAAGTGCATATCACTTTAATTTAAAGCTAGGAACAGGCTTTTGTTCATTGTATAGTTCTGCTGGGAGAATTTTGACATATAGGTAAATCTGATCTCCCAAGTCTTATATATACTATTTTTTTCTTTGAGAGGAAAGCTTTGCATTATGGCTGATTGAAGAAAGCTGCTATTTATGTACACTGCAAATCTGAATACAAATGTTACTGTCCTTTTTTTGTACAAAAATCATACATTTTTTGCCACAGATGAATGAAGATAGCTATGTTACTACAAGGGTACAGTAAAGAGACGACTACAAATATTTAAGTATTTTCTTGTGGAAAACACAAAAAATACTTTTAGTTTGCTTATTTAAGGATCTTTGTACTTGGTTTTTTTTTTTTTTTGCACATAGGGACTGAGTTCATAGCAAAGAGAAATTTTAGTCATATATCCAAAACAGTAAGTGTTATGGGAGCATTTTTCCTTTAACCAGCATGGGCTGCACTGTACTTGTTGCCTGTTTTGCAGATGATGCAGTGCTTGAAGCTGGGAGCTCTGTCCCGGACCACGGCCAGCACTCAGATGAATGTCCAGAGCTCCCGGTCCCACGCCATCTTCACCATCCACTTGTGTCAGACCCGAGTCTGCCCCGCCTTTAACGCTGTACGTGCTGCTGCTGTTGGTAAACTTCTCTTCAGCAGCCACTTCTCAAAATGGGGGTAGTTTTGGCAGCCACTGCTATTGGAATTGCACTTAGTAAGGATGCTGTAGTATTCATAATGCTTGATGAATTTGTTAAGCATTGTAATAATTTGATTTAATCTGTGCATGTGTAACCATCCTCTAGCCAGAGGCAACCATAAATTGCAGACTCTTACAGGAACCTACCTATCTTACCCTAGCATTTTCTTCAGTATTTTGTTGCGACATACACAAGTGAGAAAGTTAAAATATAATTTGTCTTTAATTGGGAAAGCCCATTTAAGTGTCTTAGCAGTTAGTGGGTTTAAACTTGCAGTCAGCTAACTGAAACTGCTTGGATGTTTCAGATTAATTGTTGAGATCCAGTGAGGTGCAAGTAGAAAAGCATTAAATTCTGAGGCTCAGTGTATTTATTTTAAATAGCTATATATTTGGGGTGCAGGTATTTTGTTAAAGCTATGCACCTGAAATTCAAATTATGAATGAACATGGAGCTGTTCTGTATAATATTGTGTGTGACTGTTCAGTCATTAGTTGCTCTTGAGTGTACCTTGTAAAGGGAAGAGTCCTGAATAAATCCATATTACTGAAAACTATGGTACCTTCAGGAGGACTTAACTTGAATATTCTAAAGGTCTTTTGCATATAATTTTTAAATATTAAATACTATCTGGCTAGCATCTGACCCATAGATATCACATTTTTAAGCATGTGGAACAGTGGATTGGATTTGCAGTGCTTTTTGGGGGGTTGCTTTTATTTTTTAATACTACAAATAATCATTTACAGGCAAAATGAGTGTTCCTTGCTGTTCCTTTGTGGTATGTAGACCTGCTTTATACACCTGCTAAAAAAACTTCTTTCTGCTTTCCGTGCTGAAACGGTGGATTTGGTGGTGTGGTCAGCTGTCTTCACTTGGGAGGGGTTGGTATCGCACTCCAAGCCCACACAGGGCACCTCAGTCACTGCGTGGTGGCACTGTCTGCTTGGAAATTTTTGTTGCAAGCTGTCTACTGGAGGGTGAGGAGTCATCTGGGAGCCTGTTTGCTGCAGGCTGTTGGCACAGCAGCACTTGCAGCCTTCCCCACCAGCTGAGCTGCGCCAGGGGAATGTTGCCTGGCTCTGCTTGTGTTTTTTACCAGAGGCTTGTGTTAGAGGAAGAGGTGGCCATCTTCTGCCCTTTGTCAAACTGTTTTGTTTCTGTTTTTCTTGGGAGATATGCACAATCTGACTGTGGAGCTGGGCATTTCTAAATCCTTAATTTTTTAAGACAGCACCCTGTTCTTTTCCTGTGTTGTTTAGGAGAGTAGAGGATAGACCTGACACTGTCCTCTGAACGCTCCTGGAATCTAAATTAATACAAGCTATTATTGAGTGGCCAGGAGAGATGTAGCTCAAGTTTCTGTAGACAAGAGTTTTGGGAGACCTTTGTTACTAGGGCAACGCAGTTTCTCCTTCTCGGATGACAGCCTTGGCCGTGCCCCCTCTGTGCAGCCGCCTGTGCCCAGGGCTGGCAGGCAGCCAGGGCTGCAGTGCACAGACCTGCTCCTGGGGCTCTGTGCACACCATCCATGCTTCTGGAAGTTTCTGGATGTACATTTCACTTGCTAATTGAAGGAGAGTGAAAGGATGCATTAATCATGACTCTGAGGGCTGGGAATGAGAGTGTGGCCCCCAGAGTGTAAACATCAAAATAACAGAAATAATGATTCCCGGTCTTGTGGAAGTGGCACAGTTCCCATTATCTTCTGTTACTGCCACAAAAGGATGCATGAAATATTTAACTACCACGAGAATGGTTTGGTCTGCAGAGACCTGCATTACCCCTTGCAGCAGTGAAGGGAGCTGTAGGCTGGCTGGCCAAGGACATAAAGGTCACCACACAATACCTGAGCGTCTGTCTTTGGCTTTTCAATTAGGTTTGGTTTTGTTTGGGTTTGGGTTTTTTTTAAGGTTTTTCTGGGTTTTCTATGCTTAATGTGATTAGAAATTCCTAGTAAAGCGTGTCACTTGGACTGTGAGAGTTTGTTGTGAATCCAGAATACACTCAATATATGTTTATTATCTGACACCATGCCAAGTTGGTAGAAATTGCCCTGCAATGGGTGTCTTACCAGTAAGGTCAAGAAGTGAATGATTTGAAGATTTTTCTCACTGTGTTACTTCCCTGACGATAAATCTTAACTACACTCAGTGTCTCAGAGTAAAATAAAAGCCTACAGTGAGTGGTAGAACAAAACTAATTGACAGAAAAAAAGTTTGGGATTGTCTAATGAAAAAGTATAATTTTCCTGCTGTGCTTTGGGATGTGAAGTGGAAGGAGGCTGAGGCTGGTACCTCCCCCAGTGCAGCGTGTTCCTGAGCAGACTCCCTGCCCTGACAGAGGCTTGCAGCAAGTGCCAGTCATTACCTGGGGGAGGAAGGTGGAAGGGAGAAAGGAACCTCTTCATTTTCCCTTGTTCCCTCTACCGTTCTAATTTTCTGGGGAAGTCAGAAGTGCTAGCGGAATACTGACTGCTAGGAGAAATGGCTTCCAACAATAATTCCTAAAGGGAGTTGAAGAATCATCCCACAGGGAGGCTGGTGATGGGGTTTAGAGAGATATAAAATCAAAATATCTTTCAGCTATTTGGCAGGTTTGAACCTGAATCACATGAACTACGTGGTTCTGGTGATTTTTTTGGGTAATAATGTAATTAAAGTTTTCTATTTTTAAATCAGTTTCCTTTGATAATCAAGTCAAGAGTGCATTCTAGGAGAGATACAAATTTGTTGCTCAGCTTGCTGGAGACTTGTATATTTAAATAGATGTGTCCCCTCATTTCTTCATCAAGAAGCCATAGTAGCTCATACCTAAAGTAATTTGTCATCACATGCATCTAGAACTGGGTCTTCAAGAATGATACATTAGTGCATATGATTAAAATGGAGATAGTATGTTTCAAAATACTGTTGTTATAAAAGAATGAATAAGGAATGGTCATGGTAAAGAGGTAGTTTTGTAAATAATTGTTGATTGAACTTTGTAAATGTTAATGTGAAAGATGTCACTGAGCCTTGTGGGTTCTTCTCTTTGCTTCAGGATAATGCCACTGATAACAGGATAATATCTGAATCTTCTGAGATGAACGAATACGAAACTCTTACTGCCAAGTTTCATTTTGTTGATCTGGCGGGATCTGAAAGGTTAAAGCGAACAGGAGCTACAGGAGAAAGGGCAAAAGAAGGCATTTCCATCAACTGTGGACTAGTAAGACTATACAACTATACAATATAATGTAAAACAACCCCAGGCCAAATACTTAGAAATGAAATTGATAGCTTATAGCTTAATATTTTTTTCTGTGTACTGGCTATTTTTTAATTAACTGTATTAAATTAAGTAATTTTTAAATTAACTGTATTAAATGCTTTACTTAACATTAAACTGCACTAAAAAGTAGAGCTGGTGATTATCAGTGGAGATTGTAGTTTCATGTCTTTGTTTTGTGCTACATGGCTCTGTGCAACTCTTTTAAAAAAGACACAAAAATACATGTCTGTTCTATATGTGAAAATGTCTCATTTTTTCTGGGCTATTGGGCAGTACCAGTTTTCTGGGGTATTATACAATTAGAGTTTTCTCAGTGATTCTCTTGCCATCATGACATTGATTATTTTCTGTAGTTCTTCTGCTTATATTATGTGGAAGAGAAAGAATATTCAGTTTAGTTTCATCATTGACATAAGCACAAAGCCAGCAGGATTTGGGGGATCTAGATGATATAGCTGTGTGCTTAACAAAGAGCAAATAAAGTGCATGGAGGTGAAAATCAGTGTGATGTAACTAATATAAGATCACAAAACTTTTGTTTACAGTGAAGTCCAGCCCTCAGTTTTGTGGAACGGATTGAAAGTGCTTTAAATCCTTCAAAACAAGCAGGGTGTGTGCAGTTCTTCATCTGCTGGTGGCAGCTGCACCATTTCCAAAGCAAGAACTTGCAGTACAGGGCGCCACCTAAAGCAAAATCCTTCAGTTTGACTGAAGTGTGTGCAGTTCCACATAAAAATAATTTCACAGCCAAATGTTTGATTGTTTATAACATGCATTAGACCCTTTTAGTAATGAAACAGGGATAGCCAAGGACTACAAGCCTTTAATTTAAAGTCTTAAATGCTCAAATCATTATCAGACATTTTTTGCTTTATAACTGCAAAAAACTGGATTTTTTCCCTTCTTATAAATGCCCCATATTTTATTCTAAATGTAGCATAAAGCAGATTGGTAAAATTAATTTTAAAGAAATTATAGCTACTGTCAAAGGTGGAGTTCAACTTTAATTATCATCCAAAGCAAATGTTGTTAGATTAAATAGTACCAGCTTTAGTTTGTGACTGACATGAAACACTAATAATGCATATGAATTGTGCTAAGCACTTTGACACTCCAGGTACCAGACTGAAAGTCATCCAATGCACTGTTGATAACACAAACATTTCACAAAAAAGTGTAAAATACAGACATCTTCAGAAATATTTTTATGTTAACTGTCATGAGTATTTTAATTTTCACACAATGTGCTGACTCCAGTTTATAGGTGTTTTAAAATAAAACTACACAGGAGCTGATTCTGACTTGTGTTACGTGATTTGGTGTTTTATAGCTGGCACTTGGCAATGTAATAAGTGCACTGGGAGATAAAAGTAAGAAGGCAACTCATGTCCCATACAGAGATTCAAAGCTTACAAGGCTACTTCAAGACTCTCTCGGGGGAAACAGGTAGGAAAATTGGAACATTTTATGTATTTCATTGTGAATGAGCACAAATGAGAACATAATCTGCAAAAAGTAAAATGAACATTAAATGACAATCAAAATCTTGTTGGAGGAGGGTTCTGGAGGTAAATTGTTGTGCAAATAATGCTGTCAATGGAAGGGAAAGATTTTAAAGAGGATTTTTGCTTTGTTCTTTTCAGTGCTATTGTTATTTTACTAGATATGAACCTTCAGGTTACTTAAAGTTACCATTTTCAGGCAAGTTCTTTCCATGAAAATATCTGTAGATTGTAGATAGTACAAATGGTAGATTTTGTTTACAGCATATTTTAAAGCTGTGATGAGTTTCTCCTTTAGCTGTTGTTTTTTTTGTTGTTGTTGTTGCTTTGTTTTTTAAATGTCAGTGAATTGTTTGCTCTGACTGCCATGCACAGGAGCTTGGAGTCAGTTTACCACAGTCACTTCCATCTTTTTAGAGATTATATATCTCAGCCTATGATGCATCTGTTCAGTTACCTGATGTTGGATTGCAGCCTAATAAAAACAAAGTAGTCTCTCACCATTTGTATACATTCTGCACATACAGTGAAGGGAAGCTTTGACCTCTGAAGGCTTTATATAAGGAAACATGAACAAATTTATTAAAAAATTATTAAAATTATACAGATTTTGAATTTGTAATGCTAACGTGTACAAATAGAAGAGGGACCACAGCTGAGTATATTTTAGTAAGGTAGTACTCTTGTTCTTTCGTGTGATCCAATAAGCCTGGCTCCTATGTTTAGGAGAGTGGGAAGTTTTTTCACAAAGGAGTAGGGAGAAGTAGAAAAAAAATCCTCAAACTCTTGTGCTCTTCAGAGAGATAACTTTAGGAACAAGTTGAAGCACTGCAGTGTGTTGGAAAGGAGAGCCAGAAAAAACAAGTAAAATAAGGACTAGAAACTTTCAAAAGTGCAAAAGGGAGGAAGAAACTCCAGAATTACAAAAAAAAAAAAAAAAAAAATCAGCAGAAATCAAACAGCATAGCTCTTGCAAGCTCTTTCTCTAAATAAATGCAAGAAGTAATTCATTAAATTCTTTATCAAATACACCAGCTAGTGAGCATGTTTTTTTCAAACTCTTCTAAAATCGGCCTTTTGTAGGAAGACCACTTGGACTCTGAAATATCTCCGCGTCTCACAGCTCCGCGGCTCCCCCCGGTGTTCTCAGGAGCGATCGCGGGGTTTATTCAGTGTGCGATGGCAGCTGAGCCCCGCACAGGCGCTCCCTCCCTGCCCCCGGGAGAGAGAATCACAAGGATACAAGGGAGAAAAGTCAGGGTTTGACATACGGACACTTTACTAGATAAAGCAGGAGTCACATATGCAAGCAAAGCAAAGGAAATCATTCATTTCCCGTGGGCCGGCAGCTGTTCAGCCATTCCCAGGAAAGCAGGGCTCCATCATGCCTTACAGTGACTTGGGAAGACAAATGCCCGGAATGTCCCCCCTCTTCCTTCTCACTGCCCCAGCTTCACATGCTGAGCACGATTCCATATGGGCTGCAATGTCCCTTGGGTGGGCTGGGCTCAGTGTCCCAGCTGTGTCCCCTCCCAGATCCTTGTGCACCCCGCTGGTGGGGCACGTCCCTGCCTCTGTGTGAGCCCTGTCCAGCAGCAACCCAAACATATCTGCGTGATGGACCCATACTAGGTGTTTCCAGCACAAATCCAAAACAGCCCAAACCAGCTGCTGTGCAGAAAATTAACTCTATCCCAGCCAAAACCAGCACAAATGTACAGATAGCAAATGCTGCCCCTGGATGTTTTTAATGATATTTGTATGTATTCTTTCTGTCTTTTTCTGATTGATGAGAATTGTGTGGATGTCTTCCTTCCCCCCCAGTTTTTTTGTGTGTGACATACATGCTAAGACATATGAAATCAGCACTTTGTTGTTAAGGAAGATTTTTTCATATGTATTTATATATAAAACCCTCACATTTTAATGGTTTTTTATCTGGGCTTTGGCAATCAAAATGCCTGGAAAAGCTACATTTTAACAAATACGCAGTTTTTTCTTTTGGAGAATCACATTTAGATTTCTTTATGCCTGTTCTGTAGCCTTCCAACTTCCACCCTAGGTATAACCGTCCACACTATTGTCTCTTAACAAATACTTAAAGAAATTTACCAGTAATGTTTTGGGTTAGGTTTGCCCCAGAGACAGTTCAGTCTTCCTAATGTAACTACCCAAGTTGTGGCGTGGAGAAGCAATGGAGAAGGAAATTCCTTTAAAACTTGGAGGAGTGTACTCAGTCCGTCAAATGCAGATGTTTTGCCCTTTCTGTTCAAAATTTAGGCAATGTATGCACCTTCAGAGTGATCTGCAGCTGGAATTCTGGTTCTGACCCTCTAGGCTGTTTTTACCTGGTGTGAAATGACTGTGCTCCAGGGAGTGAGGGAAGGAACCTGTTGGATGACGAAAAATTGGATGGATCCTGTTGGATGGCGTGAAAATTGTTTTGGGGTTTTTTTCTGCTTTTGTCCTTCTGGTTCCTACTGGTCTATCTGCATGATCTTTCATTTGGAGCATGGAATGTGTTCTCATTGTGCAGTAATATCCCATGATGGGATGGCTAGGGGATGTTGTAGGAAACTGAAAGAAGGATGGTTGTTCATAGGCCTCTTGGGCCAAGAGCTCAGGTCCTGCTGCTTTTTGTTGCAGAAAGTTGCTCTAAGCAGTGGTGTTATGAAATGGGGTACAAATACAGTTATAGACATTGAGTGCCAAGGGTAAGTCCTAGTTTTGGGCTCCTGTTGGAGAGCAGGAGATAACTTGCAGTGGCTAATTCAGCCACTGTTTGGAACAGTCACAGTTTGGAACCTGAGGTAGAGAACAGGCACATTAGACATGTATGGGCAGGTAAGATGGGCATTTGGGCATCTTTCAGATGAAGTAGGTAAGCAGCTCAGGAATTACAGTAGACAGTCCTGACAGCTGCATGATCCAAACCACTATCTAGGAATTCATGTTGACTATAAATTCTTTGATCTCAATTTATGTATGATTAGGCAAACGGAATGTTATTTGAGAAGTTTTTCTAGAAACACCCATTAATTGCTTTTACAATTTCATGTGTGGAACAAGTAATGATCTAGTATCTCCTATTCTATGCTAGGGAGATGCAAGATCAGCAGCACCTGCTGAACTTTGTGGTTCACAGTTTGAAGCGAGCTAGATGCGGAAATATTTTCACAAATACTATGAAGTTGCTATTCTTGTTTCACCTTCTGCTTGAGGACCTGTTAGCTTCTCTCTGTTCTTTTTCTTCTTGGCGTGTAATGCTGAGCTGTGTTCCTGACTTGCAGTCAAACGCTGATGATAGCTTGTGTGAGCCCTTCGGATCGAGACTTCATGGAAACTTTGAACACGCTGAAGTACGCCAATCGGGCCCGGAACATCAAGAACAAGGTGATGGTTAATCAGGATAGGGCCAGCCAACAAATAAATGCTTTGCGCAGTGAGATTGCACGGCTACAGATGGAACTCATGGAATACAAAACCGTAAGTTTATCCTCTGAGGATTTCTTCTGCTTTAAAATGCTTTTAATTCCACAGGGCTTTTTATTTTCCTGTTGACTATTTCCACTTCATACACTGAAAACATTGGAAAAGCAACCCTGACGTAAGGAACACTTGATTCCAGTGATTACCAGATGTTTTTAGAAAATGTAGATTGTATCCCCAAAGGAAAGAGATGTCAGCAAATGTCAGTGATATTTACTGATGATGCATGCTATTTGCTTTTTGAAAGGCAATGAGAGTCACTTCCAAATCAAAAATGGCCAAACCACAACTTAGATTGATGCATAAGTGAATGTGTAGAGTTACTGTGTATTGCTTTTGGAAACTTCCTAGATGGCTAAAACAGTTTGTGTTTTAAAAATCCAGTCTCAAGTATATAAGGCAAATACTCATGCCTGTTTTTTCCTAAAGTTAATTCAGTGTTTTCAGCAGTAAAAGGTTGTTACCAGACAGGATCACCTTTTGCTCTTGAGATAGTATTCAGATTTGATAAAGTTATCTTCTCATTTTTTAACCTCTTCAAGAACTTGTATTTCAGACTAAAGTGGAATTACACAAAACCCAGATGCTAAGGTGTTGGCCCAGACATCAGCCTTTTGAAAACTATCCCTTTATCATTGTTTTAAACTCTTCGAGAGATTATCTTGCGCTACGAGTGTCTGCTTGGAATTCTAAGTCATCTGTAGATTGCATTTACTACGTTAGAATTTTTTTTAAGCGTAGGTTAGCCTTGACTAGTAATAAAATATTTTTACTTTCTTGAAGGGTAAAAGGATTATAGATGAAGAAGGCGTTGAAAGCATCAATGACATGTTCCATGAAAATGCAATGCTGCAAACAGAAAACAACAACCTGCGCGTTAGAATCAAAGCCATGCAAGAGACTATCGATGCTCTCAGAGCCAGAATAACGCAGCTGATGAGTGATCAGGCCAACCAAGTGCTAGCCAGGACAGGTATGCTCTGAATGTGCATAAACTGCTTCATAAGTTCATGAACTTACATTAATTATACGTTCTTGCTTCACTGATCCCTTGAAATGAAATGATGCCTGTTTGTTAGCAATGTAGGACCTCCTTTAGCAGAGATAGGCACCCATGTGTTCACTTCTTCTGTTTCTGGAGTCGTTTTTTAATAATAGAAATGGTTTGGTACCCTGATTTGACCATTCATTTAGAAATGTGAACAACAGGAAAGACGAAATAATATTTTTGTATAGGAATTATTTGCATGCTTAGCTTAACAACCAGGCCAAGTAAATTTGACTCCAAATTAAACTCCTGATAAGAAATTTTGATTTAAGCATTGTTAAAATGTGGTAATATGGAAAAAAATAATGGTAGTCATACGGTGATCACATGAGAGAGGAACAAAATTTATTTCTGTTTAAGAAGGAAAGCTCTTTGACAGATAAGTTAAGATTTACATGTGTAGCTCATGTGATTGTTTCCCTTTGCTGGTACCTTGTGCCTCATAGCTATATTCAGATATTTATACTGTTACCACCCTTTCTTAATCTTTCTATTCCCTCATTCCCCTTTTCTCTCTGTCCTTCAAAGGGGAAGGAAATGAAGAAATTAGCAACATGATTCATAATTATATCAAGGAAATTGAAGATCTCAGGTATTTGCATAATATGTATTTGGATAATTTTTATTTAAAAAATAATAGAAGTGTTAGCAGTGCTTCAGCTGTTTTCCTGTGTGGGGATTACTTTAGGAGAGTGGTCCTTCAGCTTCTAAGACCATCTGGTGTTGCTCTTGGACACAAAAATGTAAAATGTTAGAGATCAAACTGACAATAGAAATGAGAGTAAGATGTTGCATAAATTATGGTGATAACAATATTGTTGCACCAAGGACAGTAAAACTTAGAACAATTCTTTTATAACTTTATAACCTTATATAGAGATGAATGATAGTACTGAGAAATCAGTTGTTTAAAAAAATATGGTTTAAAAAATATTTTCTTTTAAAATTCAAAAACTCTTAAATATTTTAGATATTTTTATCTATGTCTTGGACATATACTGTGCAAAAAATTATCTGGCCTATCTTAGTTAATGTTAGAGCTTTTGTGTAGCTTTCATATACTATGTATATTCATAAAGCATATTCAGGTATGTATCTGTGTGTGTGCATAGATATAAATATATCCGTGTGTATGTTCATACTGACATATTTTCATGTATTCTGTCTAGGTTATATGATATATGTACAATATATATAACCATTGTGTAATACGGTATTTTGAAGGATTTACTACTTTGTATTTTTTAAGACTTCACCTTGGTTTGTAGTTTTTTTTTAGACAGAATGTAATGCATTAAAGTTACAGAGGCAAAAGAGTGCACATCTCATGTACTGGGAATACATGTAATTAATGGTCTACAATTCTTCCTTGTTTTGTTTTTTATTAAGAGCAAAGTTATTAGAAAGTGAAGCAGTGAATGAAAATCTTCGACGCAACTTGTCAAGAGCTTCATCGAGAGCCACATACTTTGGTGGACCATCAGCATTTTCTGCTTCTATGCTTTCCTCAGAGAAAGAGACAATGGAAATTCTAGATATAGCCAAGAAAGATCTAGAAAAGCTGAAAAAAAAAGAAAGGAAAAAGAAAAAGAGGTGGTGTATGAATTATAATGCTATTTGTTTTCTCTTTCTTAGTAAAAAGGCCTATTTTTTTAACTACTGAGACTTAAAAAGGCTTTTTGTGTGGGTTTGGGCCCTAAACTGCTGCTCCTTCAAACCCTTTTACATGTCAAAGTTACAGTTTCTCTTTTGCATCTTTTCTTCCAGTGAAGTGTGCACTATTTGTAGAATGAGTGTCTCCTTTGTAATGAACTTTTCTATGTAATTATGTGCAATGATAAAAGCACAGCTGCTCTCTAAATTTTGATATTTTAAAAAATTTCTTCTAAAATACATCTGAAATTTAACAGAAATTTGAAAAAATTATAAAATTTTTTTCAACTCTATGTCAAAGCTGAAACAGCTTTCTGAAGAAAAGATGTTCTGAATAGCTGGGGATTCTTTGGTACCTGTTGAAATGGCTTCTTTTGTTTTATCTTTTGCTTCTGTGAATGTTTTTTTTAATTTGAGCTTTCCTAATTCTCTGCAACATCATGCTTTGCTGGCTTTTTTTGCTGTCCAACTTCTCATCTACTAAAATCCTCATAGACATTGACATAAATGCCTGTTTAGATAGCAATTAGCTCAGCAAGGCTTTGTGTACTATGAGACTTTGTGTCCATTAGAAATCTCTCAGTTTTAGTTGAAATTTTCCATGCCTCTAATCTGTTATTCTTTTTCATTATGGTCCTTCAGACTCCTACAAGTTCAGAGTAAAACTATAACAGTTTAAGCTTGAAATAGTCAAAGTATAAAGTAGATGAGCAGAGTAGATGAGTAGAGTAGATGAGATGAACACATTTTAAAATCAAGCATGCATTTAACTATAAGCTGAAATAGAGCCTCAGTTATTAGGTTGTGTTTTTGTGAGTTTTTTTGATTTTTTTGAAAGCCAGTCATGCTTTCTTACACCAGGAAAATAATACTGTGATGAGATGGCCAAGCTGTCTGATCTGAAAGTAGAGACTACTTACCATAAATTATTTTTGAGATCAGTTTTGAATCCTAGCATTATGAAATTAGAGAGCTATAGAAAAAGTAAAGTTGAAAGAGACCTCTTGATGGCTCTATCTTAAAGTGGGCCTTGTGTTTTATAAAATGGGGTCATACTCTTCAAAGTGTTGCTAACGTTGGAATCTATCTACTGGCCTATCTGCAGACTGCTTTATAATAAGTATTTAGAAATTTCTGAGGTGTATGTGTTGGGACTAGAATTCCTTAGATGCTAAGAAATGTTAGAATTTGAGGGATTGTACATTGTCATGCTTGTTATCTGCAGAGTGCTTCTATCCAATTAGTGAAAAGTCTGTGTTGAGGTTATACCACTGTGAATTTTTATTCTATTGAAATTTCAGGAATTGGTGGTGTGTACATTAATGTAATGCACAAAGCCTTTGCCATGCAGTTGGTGGGGATTCTTTGTTATAATTCTGTCTTCTACAGGCATTTAGTTACATTTACTCTACTGTTTCTTTTAAAGTTGTCTAACTAGCATTTTTCTATTAAAATGGGATTGGTAAGCCTAGCTACTAGTTCTGCCCATCTCCTGCCTTTCTTGGTCTTTTGTTTCCTTTATCTTTTGATATGGATCAGTACAAAAAAAGGTCCATCATTTTAAATTTTAAATTGTTATGAGGTAGCCTGAAGGCCTAAGAGCAAGGTTCTGAATGAGCACCAGGTATGTACTGCTATATATCTGTAGCTTTAATGAGCATCTGCCATACAGTTTATTGGAAACACTTTTCACAGCAGTAATATTTTGCCTGGTGATTGGAGTATCCCACAGTGTGACTTGGTGAAACCCCTGAGCAAACCTTCCAGATTCCTTCCAGTTGTTAGTCAGCCTTGTATACCTGGTAACCATTTCTGACTGTTTTCTTTTGACTCCCCTAACCTTTATTAAACTAAATTAGTGATGAAAGTTACATGGGGTTCAGCGTGCTAGCTCCTAGCTGATACCAAATGAAGGTGGCAGGCACTATAAGGTGAAAAGGCAGAAAAAGCTCTTGCTCAAAACTTTGTCATAATGGGAAATGAGGAATTTCAGTAGTTGATGAATTTTAAGCCATCTCTATGCTTACATATGTCGTGCAGACATTTTTTACTGTTAATTCCATGTTTATTCAAGAGGAAAAAGTACAGGCAGAAATACTAACATTTTGTCCATCTCATTGCTTCTGGTGCATGTTTTTTCTTAATTTATTTAAAAAATAATAAGAAATTATTGACATGTACTTTCTGAATCCCAGAAAAATAAGCTGCAGTTTTCTACTTTTTATTTAAAAACAGACAACAAAGCCCAAACAAAAACATTAATGCAGTTTGAAGATTTTTTGTATTAATTATATTCAGAATATATTATTTAGAATATTAATACTAAAATTTTCTTATTCCTGCTTTATATTACAATATGTTATCAGCATATATAAAACTAGTGCATTGGTTTTTTTCCTCATATGTTCCTGAGAATATATAACTTTGGGTCAGTGCCAGTGTTTGCAATTTTCAGTATTTTTACCTGCCATTTTTAAGTGGAGAAAGAGGAGAAAGCTTTTTCTAGAATTGAGATATTTTCTTAATCCATTATTAGAAATAATTTCCAAAGTTAAATATATTGTCTGAAATTTCTTCCGTAGTGTAACTTGAATATACACTTGTTATCAGTGGCAGATTAGTAAACCTACATATGCTTCCTTTTTGTTTTCTGTTTACTTTCCAACTGTCCAGGATGTATTGCCTTTTTACTACTTGTTGTCTCTTGATGGTATCTTTTAAAGTTTCATTTTAAATTCCGCAAGCTCATATATATCATTTTTTTACCTTCTTATCACTTTTGCTTTTCACTGTCTGGTTTGTCCTTCATTGGCTTGGCCTTCCAATACTGTACCTGATGCTTTTGAAGGCTACAGAAACTTGAGGAAAGCAGTCAAGAAGAAAGAAGGTTGGAATATTTCCCAGGTTTTTAATTACCTGTCATTTCAATTAACTGGTTGTCATACATGAAAATAAGTCGGGCAGATTCATAGGCACTTCAGGAGTAGTTAATTTTCAGAATTCTTTCCTGGGTTTTCACTTCTAACCAGTGTTTTCTCTGGAAGAAACCTCTGTTGTGGAATTGAGGTTGACTCTGGAATTATGCAGTGTCGAGCAAGCTTTTGTGGGGAGGTGGCACCTTCGGGAGTTCCTGTTGAATTAATTGTTTTCTTTCTTGCATGGCCTAAGTGAAATGAGAGGCAGGAGGATGGTGCAGTAGCACATACAGTATGAAATGTCTAGCAGGCAGTATATGACAATAATAATTTTGGCATGTGAGATCAGGAGTGTCTTGGACCATCACACCTCAGTCAAGTGTGCTGTTTGGTTTATGAAGGCATGTGGTTAAAGCCTTGATCATTCCTCCCACTCTGTTTCAGCCACACCAGTAGATGAATAGTCATTCACAGAGAGCAGTTAAGCTGAGGGCTCTAAAAAGAGAACTATATTATGATTAAAAGTGAAACTAAAGGAGTTTTTATTTTTCTGCTGTCTACTTTGGTCCAAAAAACCCACCCACTGAATTGATGCAGGTGATGTGAATCCACAGACCAGAAGCATACACATTT
This sequence comes from Dicaeum eximium, assembly GCA_013396995.1. Taxonomy (NCBI): domain Eukaryota; kingdom Metazoa; phylum Chordata; class Aves; order Passeriformes; family Dicaeidae; genus Dicaeum; species Dicaeum eximium. The sequence continues at coordinate 1,974,361 of VWZP01007629.1, read as the reverse complement.
AGCAGTACAGTTCTGCCTGGGAGAGTTCTGCTAGCTCTTCTTCCTGTCTCTCCCCTTTCTTAGGCAGAACACAAATTCTCTGTAGTGGTTAGTTCTGTACTGAGAGGAAGGCAAACTGGGGGTTTGCCTCAATTTGCATGAGGATTGCAGCTAAGATCCATTATCTTTTAGGCTTAATAATTAACAAAACAGAACATGTTCTGGTTTGAGGGAGATGAGAATCTGGAAATGAGATTGTATGACACAGTGTTCCCCGTTAGGCATTTTTTTGTGTACAAATCTGGTCAGATTTTTTAATTCCAGCATCCCTAGCTGCTGCATGGATTCAGATGGTCCAAGCAAAAGCCTTCTGCCTTGTGCATGGTCAGCTCATAACTGATAGTGGGTGGGGCAGAAGGGAATTTAAGTTAGCACTGAACAGATTAAAAGTAATACAACAGAAAATCACATGTACACAGCAGCACTGTGCTACTCAGCAGGCACTTTTTAGATTCGAGCTCTGTTTTAAAGGTGTCACTTACCAAATCATAGTGTCTCGAATCTACTGTATATTTCTTGCACTGCACTGAGTATTGGATTTGCCCAGGAGTTTGATCTTGAATCTGAGCTCCTCTTGGTATCAGTGGAGGAGGATGTGCATTTCTAGTTTCTAAAACTGATCAGTGACAGCACAAACTTTTTTTTTGCCAAACTTTTATACAGCTGACATTAGTTGAGGTAGATTCCACATTATGCAGTCCTAACCACAATTTTTCATTATTACCCCCTACGGTGTCTAGCTCTATTCTGTCACAATTTCCCATCTGTTGGAGCTTTGGGTTTGTACATGAAGCACTAGAGGGACTGATACCCAGTCTCACAATTTGCAGAGTGCCATTGATTTTTTGTTTTCTATTTACATCTGATGTCTTAAATGTGCACTTAAAATTGTTAAAACTTGTCCTAATGGGTAATTTGGAACAAAACAAAAAAACCTCTGCTGTAAACAATTTTTATTGTTGTATCAATGCCTACTTTGAGCATTCCCTTTATGTCAAAGTAAATAACTAATCAAAAGAGATGTTATATTGTTTAAGGTTTATGCATAAATTTTAAGACTATTCTAAGTACAGTAGGCTCTGTTATAGTTTGAAAGTGTAGGAATACCTGTAATGTGCATTGTACTTGCACACAGTGTTCTTTTATTGTTTTGTAAAAGCTACAGTGGGTGCACTGCAACTTCCATGCCAAATGAGTACTGCTGTAGTATGTGGAAATTTGTATTCTGATTGTCCCAGTTGTGCAGTGTGCTGGAACAGTGTACTAATCATTACTATTACATGACAAACCAAGATTAAGAGTAATTAGGCATTATTTTATTATCTGCAGAAGTTCGGAAGTTGTGTTTTACCCATGCCCAACACCTGTACATTTTTCTAACTACACTTTGTTTTTCATCTTTATTTGGAATTACAACTTACTGGTTTGGGAGATGGGAAACACCTGCCATTTCAGTTAATGAATAATTTGTGTCTGCCTCTTCTGCTAGTGTTAAAGAGGATAACACAGACAACGAGCAGGAGAAAAGAGATGAAAAAGGCACTTCAGAGAGAGAGAATAATGAATTGGAGGGAGTAAGTATTTATAAGTGTTTGGTTTATTTGTTCATTGTCTGTTTACAGATCTACATGGTTATAGAAAGAAAATTAGGAATTAACTAGGTGAATACTGCAGCTTCACAAAGATAGTCAAAATGATTGAGGCATGGAAGAGTGTGGGGATGCTTGAATGTCTTTGTGTCTTTGTAGGAGGAAATTCAGGAAGTCAGTGATCATGATGATGAAGAAGAGGAAGATGAGGAAGATGAAGATGATATGGAAGTTGTTGAAAGCTCAGATGAATCAGATTCTGACTCTGATGAAAAAGGTGATGTCAGTGCAATATTCTGTAGAGTTTTACAAATTATATCTTTCAAACCTCAGGTCTTGGTAGGCAAGAAAGTCTGTTGTCAACTGTCTGTAATTCTCTGTGAAGAGTATGTTCTGTGAATTATTTTTTTTTGTTATGGTGCTCAAACATATAATAAACATGTAATAGATCAAGTGTCCCTGTATGGGTTTTGAGATTGACCAGAGGCCAGGTGCATTGTGATTTGTGTGGAATCCTCCTGTGCACAATATGTATTTATAATGACCCTAAGATTGCAAGGATTATCTGTATTTATGTGGTCCTTGCTGTTACTTTAACAGAAATCTTTCTATTTTAGAAAATTATCAAGCTGACTTGGCAAATATCACCTGTGAAATAGCCATTAAGCAGAAACTGATAGATGAGCTAGAAAACAGCCAACGAAGGTTGCAAACACTGAAAAAACAGTATGAAGAGAAACTAATGATGCTACAACATAAAATTCGAGACACTCAGCTTGAAAGGGATCAGGTTCTTCAAAATTTGGGTAAGAAGTACAAAATCATTGATCTTGTAGCTGTTCGAGTTGAACTGTTTCCTACTTCTCTCATTTTCTTTTTCAAATTTTATGAGAAATTGCAGAAAACAGAAGTGTGGTTTGTATGCCATGATGCCAGTGAATCATTCTTTACTCATTCTGGTTTCTATCAGAATTGAGAGAAAAATTTTTTGAAATATATTGCTGTTGACAGGTATTTGATTTTGCTGAATAAGCATTTTCAGTTTTCTAAGAGCTCTCATAATCCTGGAGATAGTTCCTGAATTAAAAGCTTTTTTCGTGTTCTTTCCTGCCTGCTTTCTTTTTATTTGCATAAAAATAAGAACAAGAATCAGTGACCTTTCAGAAGTGTTTTACTGACCAAACATTTTTGAATATGTATTAGTATTGAGATGACAAACCACCTATGACTCAGGAGTCCCAAGCCACAAATAACTGCACTTTGGGAGTGCTGTGGAAAGTATTTTGTTCGTTTTTCTTATTTAAACATATACTGTATATGCTTTATGGTTATACACTGTCTAAGCTTTTGCTGTTCCCCTGTTATTCCTTGGACCTTCCCCATTGATCAGTGTCAGAAGGGGAATACTAGGCTTGATGGCTTTTAGGAGTGTTGTTATACCCTGTGTACCTATGTGTGAATATGTGTATTTGAGCTTTCAGGTGCTCAGTCAGATTTGTTGCAAAGAAGCCAGAGGAAAGTGTTAATACTTGATCTCTTATCCCAGAATGCATACGAGGTGGAAAGCTCAAAGCAGTGCAGGTGGCAGGAGCTAGAGACAAATTAGGTTGTTTTAAAGGTATTGCAGATAATGCTAGAGCAGAGGAAGTAGTTATCTGCTGTGGCTGGCAAAGTAAAAGTACCCCGAACAAAAGCAGATTAACCATTCCCTTTTACTCTAGGTTCTGTAGAGACCTATTCAGAAGAAAAGGCAAAAAAAATCAAGTCAGAATATGAAAAGAAACTCCAAGCCATGAATAAAGAACTGCAGAGACTTCAAACAGCGCAAAAGGAACATGCACGATTGCTTAAAAATCAGTCTCAATATGAAAAGCAGCTGAAGAAACTGCAGCAGGAGGTGACAGAGATGAAGAAAACCAAGGTATATTTCAGTAAATTGAAGTGTTGCACAATTAATGTTTACTGAAAATTGGGTTGAAATCTCCTGTGCATTCATCTATCTGATAACTCTGTTCTTGCTGTTATCTGCTTGAAAGTCTGGAAATAGAAGAGATGCAAGCACCAGGCTATTCCTGGGGGAGAGGGGCAGCTTTTAGGTTTAATGAACAGAAATTAGGGTATCAAACATGCATAAGCTTGCACAGCTTATTAGCTGTTATTCAGCCCTAAGTGTAAAAGACATTAGATGGAAGACATAAATGGCTAAAAGCATGTAATATAGTGGAAAGTGGCAATTTGAAGAGAAAACTCTGTATGCTTGGGGGCAGGGAGCAGCACTTCAGAGTGAACAGCTTTTCTAAGCGATGATCTCTTTCCAGGTTCGCTTGATGAAACAAATGAAAGAAGAGCAGGAGAAAGCTAGGATGACTGAATCTAGAAGAAATAGAGAGATTGCACAGCTTAAAAAGGAGCAACGCAAACGAGAGGTGATGTGACAGATAAAGAACTTTCACTTGGAATAAGCACCTGTCATTATGATGTGCTTCTGCTTGCAGGCACACACTGTGTATATGCATTCACTGAGGCAGGCATGTACTTGTATATTTTCACCAGTGAAAATGCACAAAATTTGCTTTGACTTCCATGCAAACACAGTTCCTAGCTTCAGGTGATAAGTCTTCTATTTCCTGTTGTGCTTATTGAGTATGTATATCAATGTTATCAGTGAATTAGTGATAAGTGAAGCTTCACAAAGTTGTTGCTACCACCTTGCTTGCATGGAATTACTGGTTTTGATAGAATTGATACAGTGAAACACTTAATTTTGTTGTGCACTAGGAAGCTCGAGAAACAATCATGAGTTGAGTCTTCATGTCACAATTTTGCAATTTGTATGAATGTGTAGAGGTCTTTTTTTTTGTTTATACAATGCAGTCCTTGTGAGAGATAGTGGAAAAATATCATGTAGCATTTCTCTTTTTTTTACAGCATCAGCTCAAGCTTCTGGAAGCTCAGAAAAGGAACCAAGAAGTGATCTTACGTCGAAAAACTGAAGAGGTACTGTGGTGAAACAGCAATGCATCTTTAAAAACAGAATGATGATGTATTGCTGTAACCTAGAACTCAGTTTTGAGAGAGTTAATCGTGTCTTTGCACTGTGTTTCAGGTCACAGCCCTTCGTCGGCAAGTGAGGCCTCTGTCTGATAAAGTGGCAGGAAAAGTGAGCCGAAAGCTGAGTCTGCCTGAGCATGCCATGCAGGAAGCAAGTTCCAGTTTGTCAGGAGAGCACGATGGCTCCAGAACAGCAGCACAGCAGAAAATGAGAATTCCTGTTGCGAGGGTTCAAGCGTTATCTGTGACTGCAACAAATGGAACAGGGTATGGGCTAAAACCTTTTAGGACTCTCTTACAAGAACTGACATGTGTGTGAACTTTCTAGCAGATACTGTTGTGATGATACGTGTTGCAGGAGCTGGTATTTGTCAAACTGTTATTGTGTAATGGTCATAAAATGGGCATTTTACCATTGTCAAAGGCAATTTCAGTTTTCTGGGTTTAAGACAATAATATAATAATATAAAATGGCATTAATGGGAAAGTCGCATGAACTGGATTTTGAAATTGTGAGGATTTTAAAATCTGCTCTTCAAGAGAAATGACCTTGGTGGTACAATGCCAGGAGTGTTAAGTTCATAGAAAATCTTGTTGGAAAATGCAGTTCAGTGTTTGATACCTGTTTTTCAAGTGCAGCATGGTAGGGTGCAGTAGAGTTCAGGGCTGGGTAAAGGCAGCTGTCTGGTGCTGTGAAAACCTGCAAGAACTTCTGCATGAAATTTTTAAGTTGTTTGTGAAAAATATTCCAGCCTGATCATTTCCACATTCAAATTTGTAACTGGACTACTTCAGACCTAGCTGTATATTTCTCTTGAATGTGTCACAGGAAGAAGTACCAGCGGAAAGCAGTGACAAGCAGAGTTTACTCCTCCAAGGCAGCCAGGATGAAGTGGCAGCTGCTGGAGCGCAGAGTCACGGACATTATCATGCAGAGGATGACTATTTCCAATATGGAGGCAGATATGAACAGGTTGCTTACGGTGGGTGAGCTGCTGTGCACTGTTGGCTGTATCATTGTATTAAACAGGGAGCACTGCAAGTATGTTTGCTGTAAATTAATTGCTGTTGTGGCAGCATTGGCAAAGTGGGTGGAATCTACTGCAGTCAATGAAGACACTTTTGACTCCAGAAAGCATTTGAGCCATGGGGTTGCTGTGCTTAGTAAGAACTAATAAGCACATTAATGGCAGCGTGTGCAAATACATTACTGTATTCATCTGTGTAACTTCTTCCCATGGAAATCCTGATATGTTAGTTAAACTGTAGCAAATTAAGGAAAACAAAAAGTCATTTCAGTGTTCTAAGGGCTTACTAATTCCTTTTTTCTGTAATATTATGTCTTTGTGGAAAATAGCAACGAGAAGAACTCACCAAAAGAAGAGATAAGCTTTCAAAGAAAAGGGAGAAGCTCATCAAGGGTGGGGGTGGCAGTGAAGCAGATAGAAATGTCCAAAACATAAATGAGGAGATGGAATCAGTAACTGCAAATATAGACTACATCAACGACAGCATTTCTGACTGCCAAGCAAACATTATGCAAATGGAAGAAGCAAAGGTAAGTCAAATATTATTGCAAAAATGGTAAAATGGGGACCAGAAATCACAACTGTGATTAGTTGAACACAGTTGTGTTAGTTGAACAGTTGAACATTAGTTGAACAGTTAGTTCAAGACTATGTTAGTCTTGAAAATGTTCTCATTTAGAAATTAGTTTTTGTTTGTATTTGTATTTATTGAGCCAGGAAGTGAAAATTGGTGGAAACTTTTATTTGAAGTTTGAGATGAAGACTTAAGCAATTGATACCCGAGTTTTAGTCAGTAGTGTAATGCAAGTTAAGATTGCAAAGCATTTAGATGTCAAAGCTGATGCTTTCCAGTATGCTGGCAATAAATTAATATTATTCTTGGGACTTTTTCACAATCTGATTTGGCTTATTCTTGCACACGTAGGAAGAAGGAGAGACCTTGGATGTGACAGCAGTGATTAATGCTTGCACTTTGACAGAAGCTCGATATTTGCTTGATCACTTCCTTATGATGGGTATCAATAAGGTAATGTGTTAAGTGAAGTACATGTGTGCCAGGACTATGGCATGTGCCAGGAGCAGATATGTTGTGCTGACATGAAGACATAACTAATGTGTGTTAAACAAAGCAAAGCTGGTCAACATTACTGAGTCATGCTGGTTCTCAGTGTGAAGGTCCTTGAGATCTAACTGCCTTTTCAACTTACTGCCTGCTTCTCAACCCCCAGTAGAGCCTTCTTCACTGTATTCATTAGCTCATGTTTTTTTTATAAGAGCACTAGCTTTTTGTAATCAAATAAATCTCTATGTTTTTCAACGAACTCCTAAAGAGAGCTTGAGATCTTTTTTTTAAAAGACTAGTTCAGCCACCTTTGTACAAAGATAAACCTCAAAAAATGTGTTTTAAAGTTACATGTTGATGCATGACATACTTCAGTCCGAGTTGAGCCATAGGGAAAGTGTTGGGGACATATGTTTTGTCTCATACTTTCAAAATAAATATTTGGCAGGTTATAACCCTGTGCACACATGTATCATGTGCTCTTGCTGCTGCCTTTCTTTCTGTCTGGAGGATGGTACTCAGTCTCATTGAGTCAAATGAAAGATTTCAGTGATACTGAAACTGTCTTTGAGTCAGCCCCCCTGACCAATTCTCTGGCGTTTCTTTTGCTTTCTTGATTCATCACTCTGCAGGTAATACAAAAAGTTTGTGGAAAAAAAAAAAGGGTAAAGAAAATCCCCACAATCACATTGGCTTCTGGAAATTTCACTATTTTAATATTTTTTCAGTCCTTGGATATGTTTGAATGGATCTTGGAACAGAATTAATGTGAGAAAAGTGCCTCTGACTCACTCTGTTAACAATTTCTCATCATGATGATAAAAAGCTCCATTATGTTAAGGATTCTATCATCTTTTTGTTAAGTAATTATCACATAGAAAAGCTAAAGGGATTTTTTTTTTTTTGCAAAATTGGTCATGCCTACTGTCTGTTCTATAGTTTGATTTCACCTGCAAAATGTGTCTATTGATATGTAGCTTTAGTTCAGTCAGAATGTGGTGTGTAAATTCATAGGGCTACAGTTGTTACTCTGGCACTCAGTCTGGTGTTGCCCTGCAAGCCTTTGAGAAGATGTTTTGTACCTTCATTTTTCCATTTTTCTTTTGGAATTTGGAAATCTATTTGGAAACCATTCCCGGTAAATTTCTTTGGCTGTATTTTCTACAACTAAAAAATTCCCACAAATACATGCATCTAGGGAAGTTCTCTTAGAATGAATTTTGTCGTAAGTTAGGCCATAAGGTCTTTCATTAGAAGCTGAAAGCTCACTGAGTGATTGTTTAGGAAGGATTACAGTTCTGGGTCCCACTCTGTGCCACTTCTACCTCCCCCCTGCTCTTTGTAATATCATAGGTAATAATTTTTTAAAAAGTAGTTATTTGTGAAAAGTGGAGGTGTTGATCTTTCAGATGCTTGCTACTCTTAAAATATTCAAAGACTCTGAGTTGCACTTGGGAGTCATGTCCCACTTATCCACCAGATGCATATTTGCAAGGCAGTCTGAGGAATGTAAGTTAAAGGAATGCTTACTGAGTCTCTTTCAAAGGTGAAGGGAAGAAAAAGATCCTTTGTTGACACCTGATCTTCAGGATGTGAGAAGGTGGCTGCAATGTCCACACTGTTCGTACTTGTAGCTTTTTTAAGATTTTGACAATTTTAATTTTGTAAAACAAGGGTTGTGATAAAACATTTGTCATCTTTCTTCCTCTTAGGGTCTCCAAGCAGCTCAGAAAGAAGCTCAGATCAAAGTTCTTGAGGGACGCCTTAAGCAGACAGAAATTACTAGTGCTACTCAAAACCAACTGCTGTTTCATATGCTCAAAGAAAAAGCTGAATTAAATCCTGAACTTGATGCTTTTCTGGGTCATGCTTTGCAAGGTAGTTTTTTCATCTTATTTTCTGACTAGTCAGTTGCATGTCATGTTTTCCTTTTGTGCATGCTGTACTGGGCATTCTAGACTATTTCTTTTCTGAATAGATGCTGTATTGTACTTCACATCTGATACTTCACAATTGACGTGCATATATTACATTTTTAAGTAGACCCTCTCAGCAGTGAAATGTAGGAAACAAAGTTTTTTTATTATTGAGATTTTTTTAAAATTCAAATAATCTGTCTGTTGATTCTACAATCTGGAATTGTTTTAACTTCTGAATGTGAAGTTTGAAAATTCAATCTCGTTCAGTCATCTTATGCTAGGGATTTTGGATTGGCATTTTATGTTGTTACGGCATCTATTCTACTTCTCATGAGATAATACTAAGAAAAATTTAGTACATTTGGGTACTTTTGTGTTATTTCCTTTTATAAACGGATATGTTTTGATTGGAATGTCGCTTTTTTTTCCTTGTTGCTGTATTTACACAGACCTAGATAGCATACCACTGGGTAAGTATGTTTAGCTTTCTGTGTACTATACAGCTGCATGAGTTACTAATTCATTCATGTTCACTAACTGATGCATCTTAGAATTTGTGAGTTTGTGAAGTTTGCATGAACTGTTCTGTAAATGTACTCATTATCATGAGCTTAAAGAGCATTTCTTCCTTCCTGAAACCACCCCTAGCTCTCGTGGTAATAGCCCTTGTGGTAGTTAAAAGTGAAGACAGTAAGCAAAGCTGTATTTCAAATTTATAACTTGGTGCTTGCAAACCCAAAGTATGTTCAGACTACATAAAACTGATATGTGATATACTACTGCTGCAACAAATTCTACTCATCTTTTTAGGTTTGAAAAAAAGGCAATTCTAAACCTGCAGGTCATTTTTAACCATTTGCAAATAGCTCCTTTTGTAATGTAAACATTCTACAGAATGCAGGATTATATCTCACTTTTTCACTTGGGTTTAAGTTACTGACTTCACTAATTTTGAGATAAGTCTCTTGTTGCTATTGCTTTAAAGTTATTCCCAAGCTTATTTTCTTCCCTCCAAAAAATTTGCTATATTTGGAACTTGAGAAAAATATTCCTGTTACCGGTGATAATTCCATTTGTGTTGTCTTGTGCTATTTTTAAATCACATTATGCTGTCCTGTGCTAGTTTGCACAGCTTTTCAAAAGCACTAAACTACATGGAAGTGTATAGATCATAATCTAGAGATGGTGAGAACTTTGCCACCTTCCTGTCAGGTGACACCTGAAGATCTGTGTCAGGGGATCTTGCTGCATGCAGCCAGTTATTTATTCAGGAGCCTCAGTGGTTTGTAGTATCATAGTGTCTCTAGAACAGACCTTTAATGTGTGTGCATGTTCACCCCTGTTGGAGCATTGTTTTTCCTGACAGCATTGCATTTTCTTTAGCTCTGGACAGGCTTTTACTTATTAACAGCATTTGAAGCAATGAAAAGCCACTTGCTAAATGTATTAAAACAGTAGGTCTGTCATCAAGTTTTTCATAGAGTGTTATCACTTTGAAGAAGCTTTTTAACACTTTGCAAGCATGACCTGAAGCTTTTAGAGTATCTAAGCCTCTCAGGACTCTGCTAACACTTTATAGGAAGGAAATGCAGCTGAATATGCTGCACTAACTAGATCCTAGACTGTTGGTAGACTGTGTTTTATGGATCACTGGTGACCAAACCTTTTGAGCTGCAGGGAGTTCAGACACCGCTGTAGTGAGGCTTTGATGCTGGGATTGCCAGCTGGTTTGCTGGGACTCTGTTGGTGCAGGGCCCAACACAGTTCCTGCAGGTAGAAGTGTGGGTGGCAGCAGATCCTGAGATCAGTCTCACCAGGATGCCTGACATCTCAGTGGTAGAGCACAGGGAGCCCTACCCCAAGCAAAAGGATTGCACTTCCAGGGTATTTGTGATTCGCCCTCTTGATGCCTGCTTTCAGACCCACTATCTTCAAAAGTTCTTAGCCATTTGAATACACTTGGCTCAGAAAAGCTTGAACATTCCCCAGTGTAGTTGTGCACTTGCATTCAGCTGCAGACAAGAGCAAGTTTCAGTCTGCAGAAAAGTACATCACAAGCTCAGGTTTTGACTTGAATGGATTTTCAGTTCATGTCCACCTTTGGTGGATGAACTAGCTGCCATTCACTATCCCATCTGCTCTTGTGAAGAGTTAAAACGACCATGAAATTGAGTTTTGAATGTTGCTGAAATGACTGCCCTTTGAGGAATTGTGGGTGCTGCTTTTCCTTCCCTCCTGTGACGTATGGACATTCATGGATGTGGCTCACAACCATCTATGTGCAGATTTTGAGAGGGCTGGGCAAATGTCATTTCCTCTGGGTGAACTCTGCTGGTGTATGGCGTTGTCCTGGTACCATCCAGTTGCCACTGCATGAGGATGAAGGAGAAAAATCAGAAAATTCTCCACCTGTTCTGCAATCAGTGATTTACTAGCAGCTATCCCTGCAAACACTACTCTCTTTACTAACTTTATTTCTCCTTTAATTTCTTCTCACTCTTGCAGAATCTTGCTCTTTCTACCTTTTTGTTGATTCTGTGCACTGGTTACTATCTCGGGGCTTTGGGCAGTCTTCCTGTGCTGAATTGCAAGCAAACTGAAGAAACTCATCAGGTCACAGGAGCCTACAAATAAAATCCCATCTTTTGTGGTCATTCCACACTTCCTACTTTGTTACTTTTAAAAAGAGATCACAAGTTCTTTATGAGTAGGGGATGAAGTAACATAATTCTAATAGGAATCCTATATTTTTTTAAAATACATTTATTTTAGGGATGCTGCTTTTGTCTTACTGAAAGGAGCAGTACTCTAAATCCCCACTTTTGCAGAAGGCATGTAATAATAATAATAGCAATAATAAAAACACTTATAATAGCAATAATAATAATAGCAATAATGATAATGTTGATGATGATAATAATAATAATAATAGAAAGGTTTTAATCTGGCCTCAAATCCAGGATGGAACAAAAAACCCCCTGAAAATTCAGAGTGCTATTCCTGTGACCCTGCTTTTGTTATAATATTATTGTATTTCTGATAATTAAGATTACATTGTTAAGATTAATTCAGCAGTTGAGTAACTCTGAAGTGCATTGTTGGTGTTGGTTCTAGGTTGATGGTTTTAACTTTTTCAGGAAACATTTAGATGCAGCATGCACAAAAGGCAGTATTTTCCTTCTCTTTTTTCCATTCCTTCTCAAAATTCAATGAAAGCTGCGTATCTTTCCTGCCTTCCTCCAAAGCATTAACTTGCACTTAAAACATGCACATGGACAAACCTGTTTTAATATGGGTTACAAATATATTTGTTCTATGCATTGCAAATGGTGTCTGCTTTTTGACAGAAATTAAGTAAAGAAACTGTGTCTCTACTAGTAAAGAGGTGTAATGGAATGTCATTACAAGGCTATTTAATCCTTAATATTTCATAAGTATGTTCAAAAATAAGGGACTTCGCTTGCAAAAATGTGTTACCTATGTCCTTAATCTATGTCTAAAATGTATTACTAGAGTAACACAGTTTAGGGGATTTGCTTTCCCAGCAGTTTGGAGCTGATTGTACGTGTGCCCTTGACTCACCGTTTCAGTTTAATGCTTTGCCCCGTTTGCATGCAGACCTGTTAATTGGATGTTTGACAGTGTTACTGTGTGGCATGCATGCTGGTTTTCTCTTCTGTGGACAGGTTTGTGTACCCATTTTTGCTTCAGGAACATTTCTACTGAGCAGCTTCCTTTAGAAATTAATCTCTTTTTAGGAAGCCATTCTATTGTATTAAGTGGTAGAATCATCCTCTTTTGGAACAAATCCGTATATACTAATAAAGTGCTTGCGTCTTGTCAGCTCAAATGGTGCCATTCTGTATCAGAGGAGGCTGAGCCTTCAGCTCACTAGCTAGTTAAAAATACAATTTTCTTTTTCATTATAGCCAGGCTGATTCTGTCTTGGAGCAAGAGGATGAAAAAAAAGAGGAGAAAGAGACATTCTTACTGCCCATTGGTTTACATCCCATATCTTCCATGTCTTGCAGATAATTTTCTTTGCTTTATCTGCTTTCTTACAGATTTCCTTCTAGAATTTCTGTCTTTCTATTCTCTCTGTTCTGCTGCTACAGTAGATAGAGGACCATGTTTGGCACAGTATGCCTAGATGTATGATGCATTTAGATGTATGAAAAACATTAATTAGGTGCCAGGAAGATTCAGTGGGGGCTGGATAGAAAACAGTCAAGATATTTTGAAAATCCCTACCTTTTGTACTCTGTTCATCTGCATTCAACATTGTACGTTGTACAACAACATTGTTGTTTTGTATTGCACTTAAAGCCTTCACATCCTGTTGTAGAGGGACAGACTAATGTTATTCTTCTGGAAACTTTCCAGAAAATTTGGAAGACAGTTCTGATGAGGATGCCCCATTGCATAGTCCTGGAACAGAAGGAAGGTGAGGAAACCCTTTTACTACTGATTCTAGAAAAATTACTGTCATTTCCTCCTTTTGTAATGCAAAATCATGTATCCTTTAGAAAATATCTCTAACATTGTTTCATTATACTTTGCCCACAAATTCAGTGGAAAGAAGAATAAAACAAAAATACACATCTGCAAATCTGCAAAAGGTCTGGCTTCCTAACTGTCATGCAATTTTTCTTTTAGTTCATTGTCTTCAGATCTCTTGAAGCTTTGTGGTGAAGTCAAACCCAAAAGCAAGGTAGGATGTACAGTGATGATGGTGATAATTCTTCTACATGTCTTCTAAGTGATTCTATGATTCTATAATAATTCATAATTTAATGATACCTTCTGGAGAATGCTCTTGCTTTGCCCAAGAGACTTCAATAAATGAAGACATGAGAAAGGTGAACTGATGTACTTTTCATGTGATTTGTGTGCAATATGATTTTGTGTGACACTCCTCTGTAAGAAGCAATGATAAAAATAACTTCTTCAGTATTTTGGGTTGAAGTTATTAGAATTCCAGAAAGAGATGTGTTCTTCCAGTTACTTGCATTCCAAACTGGTGTAGTTTTGCAAATTAGTATTAGTTAGGGTACAGTTGAATGCTATTGCCAGTGGGAACTGTGAACATACTTATTGTTTGTGAGTTGTCACAGAAATCTTGAAGTTTATGAAACAAAAGTTTGACCTTCAGGATCTTAATTACAGTTGACAATGGAGGCATGTATCTAAGCTGGCTATAGTTTAATATTAATGGCAGTGGGAACTGGAAATGTGCACTCATGGCAGTTTTGCTTCAGTGCTCACAGGAGCATAAACCAAGTTTGTAACGTAAATAGAAGCTTAGCCTCCACTTTTCCAACTGCAATTGGCTTTGGAAGAAACCATCTGTGTTGGCTGTTGCATTATTTGGTAACATTGCTTGGTGTGCAGCTGTTTGGGCTGTTTAACTGAGTTTGGTCTGAAAAAGCAATGAAATAAACATGTCATTTTTGTAATGGCTCTTTTGAGACTGGATCTTTGTCTTCCCCATTGGTCTTTCTTTCCCTGAGGAATAGATCTTAAATTTCACTGTAAAAATCACATCTAACATGTATGATCCATTTTTTACAAATTACTGTGTTGGACAAAGCTTAGCTCCTTTGTGAGTTTTTCTTTTGTTTTCAAATTGTTGAAATGCTGAATGAATCTTAATTCATGTGGAATTTTGAGGTGACTTAAACTAAGTAAGAAGCAGAGTTTGTGTTCGAGAAGAAGCATTGATGTTAGAAGTCACACTAGTATAATTGTAGCTATTTAAATTTACACTTGCCTTTATTCCTCTCTGCTTTACAATGTTTCATTTGGATAAACTGTAGATGAGTAATATTGTACTCAGGTAGTATTGGCAGGCAGCTGGTTGAAAGGATATCCTTGGAAACCAGTTGTCAAATCAGTGTTTCATGCCATTAAATTTGAATTGCGTCCTCTGAAATGATTGCCCAAAAGCAGAGATGAGCTTCTTGATTTAATTTCCAAAGGCAGTTGCCAGGTATTCGAGGGGGATGCTAATTGCCAGCTAATGATAACTCGAGTGCAGGACTCTTGACACCTCCCATTGCATGTTTAAGTGGCAGTTTGGTTTTTGTGTGTCTGCAGGCCCGCCGGAGAACCACCACGCAGATGGAATTGCTGTATGCAGCCAGCAGCGACCTGGGCTGTGACAGCAGCGCTGCAGACTCCGCCTCGGCCGCCGCTGCCGCACCGGCCGCAGAAACCCAAGAGAGTGGGGTGGCTGCTGACACACACGACACTGCTGCTAGGGACAGAGAGTTCATACCCCCACCATCTGGCTTACCTTCTAAGATAGGCAGCATGTAAGTTTGGCCATGCTGTACTAATTATCCTTTGCTTTTAAAAAATGCATGTTGCCGATTTATTGTAATCTATTATTTTAACTTTACAAACGAAGTTGATATACTTGAAGCTTACTAAATAATACTGACAAAGCTCCTTCCTTTCTACCATCACCACTCCAGAAAGTATAAATGCAGTCTTGTAAGTTCTGTTAAGTTGCTTTGTTATAGTAAAGTTATTGTAACCATGTTCTATATAGAGGGGAAACCCTCTCTAATACCTTGTATTAGTGCTATGGGAAATGCAAATCCTAGGGAAGTAGTGAGAATCTGATTAGAACAGCAGAAAGATAAAAAAAAAAACAAAAACGAAACAAAAAAAAATCAACAAAACACAACCCAGATAGTTTATATAACGTGGTATTTGTATATGGTCCTAATTATTAGGAAAAATCTTTCTGTGAGTTGTCTTACATGGACCATGCATAAAATGAAGAAGTCTCTGCAACAATAGAGTATGCAAGTAAAAAGTTGAAAGGAAAATGTTAGATACTATGAATCCTCAAAAGTCCTTTCTCTTTGCAGGTTGCACCTACCTGCAGAACAGTTTTACTAACTGAAAGTATTTCTTGATTCTAAACAGACCTGAAAATATTTTTGTCTTTTTACTTTGGGACCAGCAGATGTCTCTCACACGCACTTTTTTTTTGTTTTCACTTGCTCTTGCTGTTCATTTTTTATCTACCAATACCACTGCTGGTTCTAGCCAGTCACTGCTAGAGAGGCTTTTCTTGGCTTTTTAGGTACTAGCTCCTTGTTGCACAAGCTCATGTGTAAATTCAATGCACTTCCCACATTCAGTGACGTGGAAATCAGTGTCCCATAGCTATCTTCACATCACAGGTTCTGGAGTTAAGCATCTTTTAATATTAATTTTTCCTATTTGCATAATATTTTTACAGCAGTCTCTTCCTAATGCACATTTGCAATTTGTATTTTTTACTATGTATTTCTGGCATGTGCTTGAGGTGGCAATCATGAACAGTAAAACACTGCTGACAGCAATTATTAACCCATGCTGATGGCTTCAGTGCAAATAGAATCTGCTTGGAAAGAATGCTCTTGAGGGTGAGCATAGGTGGAGAAACCCACTTGTTTCAGCAGTTAGCGTGAGATGAGTAGAGACTTTTGAAGCTTCAAGATCTAAAACATCAAGTGTTATGACCTGACATCCAAGACTCAGGTAATACCAACTTTTGCCTCACTCCATGTTCTAGAATGTATCCATTTGTGAAAGTGAGCCAGCAAAAAGACAAAACAGGATTTTCTCAAAACTGTGTTCTGCAAGAATTTGAGAGTTACATACTGTCAAAAAATCAATTCAGTCAGCAGTGGGCCTCACATATTGAATTGTTATTGATCGTGTTTTAGTAGATAAGTGATGGAAAATCACAGTCAATCTGTAGTGACTTTCTCACTGGAAGTGTATACATATACACTTTTCAAAAGGAGAACTCTTGCTGGTTTTTCTGGTCATAGTTGAAGAAAATTTGTTTTTATGAGTCATCTGGCCTTCCCCTATGGGCCTGTGGTGCCAGCATATCTCTTGTAATAAAAGATATTATTCAGGAGCAGATTGTGGTCTTACCTGCAATAAATGTTTTCTCCCTTGTGCCACTTAAGTGACATTTGGGGATGTAGAGGCCGTAACGGTAATCCAAAATACGGATTCTCAAAGTGACAGAAATTAATTATATGTTTAGGTACAAATTTAGATGTCTGCATATGTACAAACTGCTCCACTCTGGAATCCCCTCAGTTTTCTAAGGTCTGTGGTGATTCCATGGTTCTTGGAGAGGGGGTGGACTTTTTACAAGGGCATGTGTTGATAGGATAAGGGGTAATGGGTTCACACTGAAAGATCGTAGGTGTACATGAGATATTGGAAAAAATTCTTTACTGTGAGAGTCAAACACTGGAACAGGTTAGCTAGAGGAGCTGTGGATGCTCCATTCCTGGAAGTGTTCAAGGCCAGGTTGGATGGAGCTTAGAGCAGCCTGGTCTCTAGTGGAATGTGTTCCTGCCTAAGGGAAGGGGGTTGGAACTAGATGATCTTTAAGTCCCTTCCAATCCAGACCGTTGTGTGATTCTGTTACTTAGGGAGGCACCTAAATACATATGGCCAACAGCTAATTTAACTGGAATTCTGTTTACAAAGTTGGTTAGTGCTGTTGTCCTTTGATATGCTCAACTCATCTACAGCAGCTTTTTCAGAGTCTAGTTGTCTTCTGTAGGACTTGTGTCAGCTCTGTTCAGATGTCTGATGTCTTGGCAAATGTAAAAGGGCTCTGGAAACCTGGAAGTAGGTATGTGTCCTGTTCCTTTTCTGTTAGGTCATTGACATCATGCATCTGTACTTAGGAAGTTCATTCCAGCTGTATTTTTGTAATACCTGCATTCCCAGGCTTTCAAAAAGAATTCAGGAAATGATGATGCATTTAGACCTCTTCTGAGGATGTTCCACTGTGGAGTCAAAGATGGAAGACTCAAGGCAGGTAGAGAGTGAACAAGCAAAAGTTGCCTCCCTGTCTGAGTATGCAGGATGCCAGTGTGAGGCAGAGGAGCTTGGGTTCCAGTTTCTGGTTTGGTTTATTTAATTGAGCAGCTGCTCAGTAGACATATAAGCAACTCTGGCAGTAGACACTATAGCCTGTTTGTCATCCTTGCTTGAAGACCTGCCAGCCTGATTCATAGAATTTGCCTTGTGGCCTCAGGATTTTTGCATTCCTAAATGCATACTGGTCTAGCATAAAGAGAGGGAAGGGAGTGTGTCCTGTTCCACCTTTATTGGTGTCCTTTGCACAGTATGCCTAGAGGTAGGGGAGCCCTACATAGGAGTGGATGTTCTGGAGGGAATTGGACCCACCTTCTCTCCTTTTTTTATAACTTAACTGCTAGGCTTCTGTGCAAAACCAGGCAGGTTATTGCCTGTCCTCCTTTTCCTGTCTCTTGAAGACCCCAGGAACTCTAGGGTTGACATGGAGTTCTTGGCACTGGGTCCTACAGGTCCTGCACATTCCAGTTAGGGTTTGTGATCACTTGAGATGGTCTCATCTACTTGAGTCAAGCAGCTTGTTTGTGGTTGTGCTGTCCATGTTAAATCATGTTATCCAGTCTCCAGGTGGATTTTATGCAGCACAGACTTCCTCTTGAGGGAAACACGTAGAGAAGTTGGAGCTATGCATATCCAGAACCTGTAGAGCTCTGAGCCTGATGATTGTAACCATGTCAGGCAGGTAACCTGCCAAATGAACTTTATCTGCTTAATGGAGTTGCATGGAGCAAAAACACTTTTAGAATCTGCTTTCTTGCTTTTAATGAGTGTTTCATATTCATAGAAAAAAATCCTTCTAAATACGAAGAAATAGAAAAAAACAAAACAAGTATTGCTTTTGTGATTGCACAACTAGCGAGAAATGGAAGTTCAGAAGAATGGAGACCACTCAGATTCCTGTCTTTTTTCTTTTGTCTGACTGTGGTGAAATGAGAACTTTTAGATGTCAGCTTTAATATTGTGCTCTTGATATTTTTGCTAATTTTATTGGGGAATAAAAGGTTGGGAGAAAGACCACAGTGACTGTGAGTTGGAATTGTTTCAGAGCAAGAACTGGAGAGACAAATGAGGGATGGAAAGCAAGGGAGAAGGGAAGTGGGGGACAAAGAGAAGCCATGTTATAATAATCAGGTTGTCAATGGGAAGTACCTTTTCTTACTTCCTAATTAACATAAGTATGTTACTGCAAAGTTTCATTTCTATACAAGAATCATTGTGATTTGTCTGTTCTTCATGTCTGTAAATGGTCTATTATAGATGCAAATGTGGAATCTGAAATTTAAGAATTTCCATTATCTTAATTTGGGATGCATACTCCACTGTATTTCTTTTAGTGAGTCTCTTTTATTATTGTATTAGTAAATTTCCTTTAACTATTCAGTATCTGACTGCATATGTTGATCAACTTTGAACATTAATGACTTGGTATATTATTGTATTCAAGTGTGAGAACAAATTATAATCCTTAAATTCAAGAGAGACAATAATAGATTAAGTGCGTTCAAAAATTTGAAATCACACTGACAGAATGACAGGTAATGTTAGAAAAGCAAGTTCTGTGAGGGGCCTTAGAGTGAGATAATGATTGCTCTTGTTTTAGTTCGCGACAACCATCTGTTCCAGAGAAGAAGATACCTGAGCCTTCACCTTTAGCAAAGAGAAAAGCCTATGAGAAAACAATGGAAAAGACAAAGACAAAAGAACAAAAATTGTAAGATTCTTTTAAATTTATTTCCTCTGACATAATTTGAACTTTGAATTTTCTTGAAAAATAAACCTGTATTTTTGTATTTCTTTTCTTCCAGGACAGTTTGTATTGTTGTCAGTGTTGATATTCATTGCTCAGCTTATGCGTGGTTGTTTGGGGCTTTTTCCAGGTTGTTTTTATGTACAAAATTACTCATGAGCAGAGCCCTGAGAAAATGTCCTTTGGAGCATTTGCAAATTACTTTTTATTATTTTCTTTTTAAACAAAATCATCAATATCTCTAGGAGCCTTCAGTTTTATAAGAATTTCTTTGTTTTATATTTGTGTTTTCTGCCGGTAGCTTTCACTTTTACCACTTAATCTTTGAACATTGTGCCATCTTGCACTCTGCAGCCTTAAGCTTTTTGCCTTCTCTCAGAGAAATATCTGTAGCCACTTTCACAGTCTTAATTATTTGCTTAACAAAAGAGCATCGAACGTTTGAGGCATGTTGCATTTAACTTTCCTAACCATTCGTAACCTGTTAAAGAAGATGTTCTTTTTTTTTTGTAGCTCAGATTCTGGAGCCCCAGAGGCTAGTCTGTCACCTCCTACTTCCCCACCAAGCCGGCCCCGTAATGAAATGAATGTTTTTAGTCGTCTTACTGTTTCTCAGGGAAACACATCAGTTCAGCAGGATAAGTAAGTCACAAAGGGAAGCCTCAGCCCCCAACCAGGGAAATGCAAAGTATGCTCAAGTTTTCAGCGTAGTGTCTGGTAGAAATTTTGCCCTTCTGCAAGACAGGAGGAGATATTTCTCATGTTTTTGTGTAGTTTTCAAAGGAAATATTTTAAACTACCATGGAACCACTGTAAAAATTTGAGAAGAGAAATTTCCTGCTGAACCTTGTTTCCTGTTTTCTAGGCTATGTCTGGTATTTGTAGTTTTAAACCAAACTAGAAAAGAATGGTAGAATTCTTAGATGTTTGTGTATTTGTGTGTGTGTTTACACTCAGAAATAGATTTTAGGTGGTAATTTAGGAAATAGTGCTTTTGACAGTTACTCAGTTGCACCAGTGTTGCTCAGAGTGCTCTCACAACAGCACCTCAGGATGGGACATGGAAATGGCTAGAACACAGTTGTTTAGAGATTATCCAAATTATTGAACAGACTGACTTTAGGAGGTGATCTGCAGGAGTAGATGATATTCCTATCTTATTTAGAAGAGATAGAACAGATTTTTCTCACATTAGGCATCTGTTTAGGAGCCTTACTCCAAATGGCAGTGGACTTTACTTGACTAGAATCTCTATTTACAGGTTTCTGTACTGATACAAATACCATGCAGTACTTATGAACTGCAAGTCAGATTTAAAAGAAACCTTTATTTATAACTCTAGCAAGATTAGAAATTGCTGTTGTCTGTTTCCACTATTTTTTTTTAATAAAATGGGGTTTTTTTCCAAAGGTCTACTGCCACCACATACCAAGCAGTGGCTTGCAAGGCTTTCAGTATCTGTGCTTGTGACTTCTTCATCTTAGCTTACCTTTCTTATTGCTAACTCCCACCACCCTTTTCATTTTCTCTGAACTGATTTGAAGTCAAATAGAAACTGCTGAATCTGTTTACATTGAAAAGGAAGGACATCTTAAGATGTACTGAAAATCATCATGTCTTGGGGAAATAATGTCTTGGATGTTTTCTTGGTTTTTATTTTTAAACATTTTTCGAAATGAGAGGTGAAGGATTTTGAACTTAGGATGGCTTGCAGATTGCTGTATTTATTTGAGTGTGTTATCATATTTAACATGTCTCTATGACTAATATTTTGCATGTCTCTTCTACACTTAGCAGGCATTGATGTTCAGAGTATTTTTTTCTTTCGATATTCTCAGCAAGCACTATCTTATGGAGGCTAACTTGTGCATCTATCTTCTCCTTTTAATTTTTTGCCTTTACTTCTCTAGGAAAATGTAGGGAAAATAAGAAATGGCTCAGCTGCTGTTACTTATCTTCTGGAGCTGAAACAGTCTACTGTAACTTACTGCTGAGAGTGATATTTTAAGATAATTTTTCTTTCCCCCTTAGCCCCATATCTTCATGGGTTTGAGCTATACCTTGAGCAATGCTGCATAATGTATGTGGATTTGCATTGCTTTTCTGAGTTGGCCATGCTGTTGTTTGTTCTTCTCATGTGAGGTGTTCCTTTGCTGATACCTTTATTCTTTCTCCTCACAATTCCACCACTGTTGATTGTAGGTCTGATGAAAGTGATTCCTCTCTGTCGGAGGTACAAAGGTACTCTCTCTTTCTCTTTCTGTTTTCTTGGCATCTCTCACCAAAGTTATTCCAGTTCTTAAGACATTTCATTTTGCTGCATGATTTTTCCCCATCCCTGTGCATTGTTTCTCTTGCTTTTGCCGGAACATTAAATATCTGAGATTTTGGTCAAGCATGTCTCCTTTTTTAGGGTGGTTTTTTTATCATTGTTGAGCATATCAGGTATTTTAATTATAACTGAAGTATGGTGTAAACATTTCCTTAGACGCATTGTTTCTCTGTTTTCTTAAAAAAATAAGAGCAGACATTTTCTTATGTTTCATCTGCTTCTTTGCTTATTTTTGTTTTTCTTTATCCATTGTATGCTTTGATCACTAAAAATAAAATCCTAGTGTAAATAAAAATGAGTAGTTTTTTATTACATCTTTGAGAGAATGCACAGTGGCTTAAGAGATGAAAGAAATGTTGCTACTCGTATCCCTGTGGGTTAGGATTTTGGTACTCAGTGAAAAATTAGTTTATCTAGAGAAGGTCAGTCAAAGAACTGCTAATAATGTGATGGTGGCTTTGTCTGGTCATTGTAGCAGTTGTAGTGGTTTTTTGTCTGTAGATTTTAGAGCACTGCACATAGGTAGATAAATAGGTCCAGGACATGTATTTTACATGGCTTGTCACTGAAGTGAGTGGGTGAGAACAGCAGGAGGAATAACTCAGTTCAGAGGCAGCATTATCCTCTAGGGAATACTACAGAGAAAATCATGTTAATTTAGTATGATGCTAGAAAACAGAAACATAAAGACCTAAATTAATTAAAAAGCAAACTGTTCCTGTTTTCTTGAAAACATAAAATGGTGCGGATGAAAAGTGAGTGGCTTTCCAAAATGAAGAAGATAATGTTACACAATTTAAGGCGCTATTAATACTAGTAAAATCTATAGAAGAATTGCTGAGGAGTAGTGAATTGTATGAGTGAAGATGTCCTGAGCTGTAAAAATGTTTAAAATTGTAATTTTCATGTACAAGATAAACTAACCAGTTGTCACAAAGTTAGCTTGTATCATAAAGGACTTTTCCCTTTCTATAGCAAACTTCTGGACAATGTTACAATTTTTTTACATTTTCCTAAAGCATCTGATACTTTGTTTTGTTTTGATGAGATAGCGCTGTAGTTCAGTTCCTTTTCCTCACACTTCGGTGTGTGATTTTCAAAAGAGCATGACAGTGAGTCTTAACTGCAAGCTGGCCAGGTCACAGCTGTGTTGCATGTTTTGGGCATTATCTTGAGGCTTTTCTACACTTCACAGAAATAAAGGGGTCTGTATGCATGGGATTTTAGACTGCTAGTAATTTTTGTTTGGTAAAGAATTGTGAGGCATTTATTTCAGGCGAGTTAGTCTTTCGGCATCAGCACACAATTAGCTGAAAGTGCCCAGGAAGATTCCTCTGGGGTGTCAGCATTCCAGCTATCCTCCCTTTTGGCCAGTGGAGCATGAGCCGTTGTTGGGTGCAGCAGGAACCTTCTTCAGGCACAGAAGTTAGCAGCAGTTGTCTGTGTCTGCCCATAGAATGCAGATGATGTGAAATGCATGCTGAGTTTGGAATTGGCAGTGCACATTACATTTGCTCCATTTTTTCAGACTGTGCTGTTTAGATGGTTGATCTCGGGCATACAGAAGCTTTGAGTGTCCTGGTTTGTTGAGCATTATGCAGACTTTGCCATGTACCCAGCATGTAGCACCTTCTTGTCTTTTCATTTGCTTGTTTTTATATGTGATTTCCTTTAACTGATAGTCCAGACTTGACATGTGTTGAGGCTAAATAGTAAAAATCCTTATGTAAAAAAAGTTTATGAAAGGCTTTCAGCTCTTCTGCCCTCACATCTAAGAACACTAGGTTAATTTTTTTTTTCCCTACATGAGAGTAAATTAATTTTATCTCTGTCTGTTACTATGCCCAACTCACATTCCTTTTTTTCCTTTAGGGGGATAATCAACCCATTTCCTACTTCAAAGGGTGTTCGATCGTCCCCACTGCAGTGTCTCTATACAGCTGAGGGACACACCAAGGCTGTGCTCTGCGTTGATGCAACTGATGATCTTCTCTTCACTGGATCTAAAGGTTGGGCAAGCTCTGTGCACCTCTGCTGCCTACAGAGGCTGCTTTGACAGCTTGGGGTGTTGTGAAATTCTCAATTTGTGCTTAGTGCTGTAAACATAGTGGAAAATTGTAAGGGTCCATTTCTCAATATAAGCTGAATAAGGATTTACAGTAATTATCTACAGGTTTCTAACTCCAATGTGTAGTATTTGGCTGCTTATTTGTGGTGCAAAACCACAAACAGCAGTAACATTAACATTTGTTGAGTGATATGAGGGAAGCAGTCATGGTAGCATGTACACACATGATATGCAATGCAAAGGGATAGCTTCAGGGTAAGGGTGGAGGTGGGAATTGGCACATGTTCGGCTCTACTGCAGAGAGTTTCAACACCCTTCATGCCATAGTTGGTTCTTTAAGCTGTCTTCTTCATCTGAGAGTGTCTTCTGCTTCCTCTGTGCATCTTGTTTAAGAACTGTATGGCAGCTGTGGGAGGGCCTGGAATTTTAGTAGTCTCTAAGTTCCTTACTGGATGGTGCAGTCACTCTATAAACTTCTAAAATTGATAGAAGCAGGGTTTTGAAGAAAACATTTTCCTCCTGTGTGTAGTGATTTGTCATTGCTCAGTTTAGCTTGAAGATACCACTAGAGGCCACCAGAGCCCAATGCTTACTTTCACAAACACCTATTTTAATACTGCTCAAAAAGTGATTTTTGTATGTTGCCCTTTTTCTCTGGACCTTTTCACATAAAGCACTTACAGTAAAGGACTTGTTATAGTCTTAGTTGTGCAGCTGAAACTATGGCAGACTCCTTTTTTCTGAAAGTATCAAAGCTCAGATCAATTAGAATGGCTGTGAAGAAGTTAACGTCTACTGACAGGGCAGCTCTCCTTTTTACTAGTTCATATAATGAATAAACCTTGAAATTTCAGGACATCCCTTTTATCCCCATATTAGCAGAGTTGACAACCCCATCAGATGCAGGTCTTCCACTATAGCTAATATTCAGGAGTGGTTTCTGTGGCTATTCTACTAGCTGGCTGTTAAAAATACCAAATCACACACTTTGAGTGAGTTGGCAAACTTTGATCCTGCAAGTTTTAAACTAACATTTCAACATTTTTGCAAGTATATACAATTGCAAAAAAGGAGATTGATTTCACTTTTGTAATGATACTTAGTTGATTTCTGTTGAGATTTTGAATTTAGTGGCTACGTGGGGAAAAAAGGGCATGTTTTAATATTTTATTTTACATCTAGATTTGTATTCCAAAGGTCTGGTAATTTTTTTTAATGGATGTTTGCAGATGTTGCAAATATTTTACTTTTTTTAAGTCATATCCTAGCTTCTTAAACTTATGGGAGAATTTTTCCTGTATATATTTTTTGAGGGTAGTTTACCTAGTACACTTTTACTCAAGAGTGTAAACAGTTGTTTAATTAAATAAGGTTAAATCTTTTGGAAATTGTTGCTGAATCAGAAAGTCTCAGCTCACTGACATGAGATAATACTTGCAGACAAACTCAGAAATGCCAGTAAGCTCTCATGTGCATTGCAGATCTTTGGCCTTGGTAGTTGATGTTTTAAAGTGGCAGACAGGTCCTGCTGTGCTTACCTTCATGCTATCATAACTAGAGTCTATACCTGGTGCTTTCTCTTCATCCTTTCAGTACTTATTTCAGTACAAATGTATGTCTGAAGTACATGGAGTGATACAGACATGGTGCAGCAAGGAGAGTTTCCTGTTCTTGCCAGTCATGTTGCAGCTTTCTTGAAAACTTCTATGCATTTGGGATTTTAACACATAAACGGTTGCAGATTTAAATTCCTTTGCTACAGAATCAAAACAGTGACTAAAGCACTCCCTGCTGGGATTCTCAGAGGCCCCCAAAACACTGAAGAGTTTGGATCCCTTCTCACCTTTGTAGTTTGTTTGTGGCAGTCAGAACTCGGCCATACTAAGCCTCAAAACTCGTCTTGAACTATGTTTTTGATAATGAATTTTTGAATTAAAAATTGGATTCTTCTCTTCATCTATCATCATCCACACTTTACAGCCTCTCAGTTGTCTGTATTTTCACTTCCCTTGAGATTTTTATTCTTTTGAAATGCTTTGGGAGCTAATATGCAGATCCTGAAAGCACATTTAATGATTAACCTTGCTTAGTTTTGATGATGATGATGATAGATGGATGCCTACATGTATTTTTTAAGACCTACTTAATTTAGCTGTTTTTCTGCGGTGTCTACAGCAATGGAGGAAAATGTATGAGTGCAAATGAACGCATGTACTTCTTTTTAATTAACTGAGTTTAGGAAAAGCATGAGATTTTTCAGGGGTTTTTTTTATTATTGTTAATATTTTCCCCCTTTTTGTTTGTCTTTATTTAGATCGCACCTGTAAAGTCTGGAATCTGGTAACTGGACAAGAGATTATGTCTTTAGGGGGTCATCCAAATAATGTAGTTTCTATTAAATATTGCAACTACACTAGCCTGGTCTTCACAGTTTCAACCTCCTATATCAAGGTGTGGGACATCAGAGATTCTGCAAAGTGCATTCGGACATTGACGTGAGTATGCAGAACCTCAGATGCCAAGCATTCAAATGAGTCTTAGTTTGAGATACATTTTATTGTATTTAATTCAATATTGCAGTACAGTGTAATATAGGTACACTATATTGGGAATGGAAGCTTTCTTTACGTGTTCAGGCTAAGTCGGTATGGGGCACCAGTAATATATGGGAACACAAAACAATTTGCATATAGAGTTTTATCAGATGTTCAGTATTCATAATTGGCTTATAGCCTTTTTTGCTCAGTGAAATAGGTTTGTTTTTAGAGAGTATACAATGTATGGCAAACAAACCGTAGAATTTGGGGGTTTTACCTTTTTTTTTTCTTTCCTTTTTCTCCTTCTCTATACTCAGCTCTTCAGGCCAAGCTATGCCTGCTGATGTGTGTTCAGGAAGTACTAACAGAACAGTTGCTATCCCAGCTGGAGAGAACCAGATCAACCAAATTGCACTGAATCCAACTGGCACATTCCTTTATGCAGCTGCTGGAAACTCAGTGAGGATGTGGGACCTGAAAAGGTACCAAAACCCAGCCAAAGAGAACGTTCTTCAGGTGGTTACATGGGCACAGGCAGCAAAGTTGTGCACGTGAAACAGTCAGTGAAGTGTTTCTTTTATATGGTAGTGTCCATACCCAGGCAAAATATGTTACCAGTTACAGATCAGCTCATCCATCTGTGGGGGCTACTGAGATACTGATTTTCTCATGTGTTAAGGGTGTGGTGAATCATTTCAGTAAAAAGACTGGGAAAACACAAGGTTTTGTTTGACAGGCACTACAAAACACACTTTTGTAAGGTGAGTATGGGAATCCTGAGTAGTTATTGTTGAAATTGTTGATGAGATGATGGAAGCCAATGGAAGTAATGTAATATAATATGGGATTATGATAGCTGTACTATAATGACACTTTTCCAAACAGAACCTGCTCCCAAAGAGTGAATTCAAAATACAGAAAATACTTATGTGGGGACTGATTCATCTTTATTTTAAAATGTTTTAATTATTATTTTGCATAAATAGAGAAGTTTTGTTGTATTTAACATAGATTTAATATTTATCCATGGATTTGAATACTAGAGAATAGGTAAACCAGATGTTTACTGAAGACATAGGGAAAATAAAATGATCCATTCTGTCAGAAACTGTGCTATGGACTGTATTGGATACATGAAAAATTAACAAATCGTCATTTCTTCTCATCCTTAAAGGTTCCAGTCTACAGGAAAGCTAACTGGTCACCAGGGTCCTGTTATGTGCCTTACTGTTGATCAGATTTCCAATGGACAAGATCTTATTATCACTGGTTCAAAGGATCATTATATAAAGGTAAATTACTAGTATTTGCTTATTTTAGCTTAGCACATCAGCCTGGGATGCAGGCTTCAGCAGAAGTGGCTTACATCTGCACAGTCAAAATGTGATAGCCAAGATGAAAATTATTTCACCAGTCATGGATCATGAATAATATTCAGTCATAATAAAGACTTACCACTTCAGTGCCTTTTTTGTTTCACCAAGGAAGATAGATACATGGTTGTCTGTAGTTAAGTTTTCTCTTAATCCCCATTAAATTGAATGTTGGGTGTACAAAGTCTTGGAGGCATATTCATAACTCCTGCTTTTAGGTAACATTTAGCTCTTTAAAGTATCTTAAGTTGGTGCCTCTGTTTTGGAATGCAGACCTAATTGTTTCAGCAGAGACAGCCTGTGTGTTCCTCACATGAGAGAGTCCAGGGTTTAGCCCAGGCTCTTTCTGAAGTGTTACCTGTGTTCTGAGATCAGCACTTCTTAGCCAAGGTGGCCGATATACTTTTCTGTTTCTTGAAATTGTGATTAATTCACTCAAGGATATGGAATCTGTTTTTTGCGAGGAGGGGGTTATTTTTTTCTCTTTTATTTTTGGCTCACCTCAGCCAGTGGCTATTTGAACTCACAGGCTCCTGTTTCTCAGGGCAACACCCAAATCACCAGACTGGGGGAATTGTAGATCATCCATAAAGCCGACCCTCACACTGCCAAGAATGTGTGATGCATGAGGCCAAAGAGCATGAACAAGAGAGGGACTCTTCATCAGGAACTGTAGTGACAGAACAAGGAGTAATGGGTACAGATTGAAAAAGGAGAAATTTAGGTTATGATATTAGGATGACATTTTGCACTGTGGAGGTGGTGAGACACTGAAACAGGCTGCCCAGTGAAGTTGTGGATGCTCCAATGCTGGCAATATTCAAAACCAGGCTGGATAAGGCCTTGAGCAGAGGGCTTAGGTTGGGACTACATGATCTTTAAGGTCCATTTTAACCCCTTCACAATCTGTGGTTCTCTGCATGGGTAGGTTTGTTGGGTTACCAGGTCTGGTGACAGGTACTGTCATGCCACAGGAAACTACTGTCTTGTCTACTGAGTCAGTAATATTAGTCATCTCTAGGCACCTGATTTTTCTGGTTTATCATTGAATTTTTGTTACAATTGGAACTGCTGCATGTTAATTGAATGCAGTAACTTTTAAAATACCTTTAGCTCACAAGGTATTTTACACTACCAAGCTCTGCCTTTTCTACTGTCAAGCTTATTCATTCTAAAATGCCAATAAAGAGCAAATCATAGAGGATAAAGTTTGACATTTGCTTGTGAAACAGAGCTGGTGGTTTAAAACGTTACAGCTCATCTGTTCTTTCAGCTCAGTCTCACTGGGTGAATTCTGGTTCCCTACAATGCAAAATGAATCAGGATTGCTTACACTGCAGCTCTAGCAGCAAAGACCTGATGGGATTGATTATGGCTTAAATTGTTAAAACAACCTTACTTAAAGAGTTTGTTTTAACACCCCATTCTTGGAGCAGAGGCAAGGAGAGAGGTGTGTCTAGTCCATGAAAAGCATCAGTGTGTAATAGTATGTAACCCTTACCAAAATAACTTGTCCAGAAAAATATATTAATGCCTCTTTCTGAAGCTACTTCTCTGTGCAATTCTTCCAGTGTGAGTTGTGTTTCCCAAACTCACTCATGAGCTTTGTTTCTCTAGCCTACCACACAGGGTACATATGGGCCCTTCCCGTGAAGCTGTTGTGTATATGATATTCAAGTAGTAGTACTTCTTCCCAGAGCAGTCTTCTCTGAAGTCACTGAGTATTCCCACTTCAGGCAAGAGGTGGAAGAAGAGAAAGGAGTGGTTCTGGTCAATAAATTCTGTCAAATACACATCATGATACTGTGGTCTGTAATAAGACTTACCAGGTTTTTTCCCTAAAGTTATTTCCTGCATGACTTTCAAGCAGGTTAGATGGCACAAAATTCATATAACATATTTTATTCTTTATTTTAGATGTTTGATGTTACTGAAGGGGCTCTTGGAAGTGTGAGTCCTACACACAATTTTGAACCTCCTCATTATGATGGTATTGAAGCACTTGCTATTATGGGAGATAACCTTTTTAGTGGATCGAGAGATAATGGAATTAAGAAATGGGATTTGTCTCAAAAAGACCTTCTTCAGGTAATGAAAAAAAAAAGTCATGCAGCTGCTGTGACAGTCATGTTGTAGAACTGTTTTCAGGCTGCATAAAAGTTCAGGCTCATACAATGACTGTTCACATAGACACTGGTGCTTTTAATAGGGAAGGCATAGAGCACTGACTAAGAAAGAAATCAATAATGTACTTGATCTTTATGTGCAGTTGCTTTTCTCTTCTGTGCATGTAGCATCCGGAAATTCTGATGAAGTGGTTATCCTGTTTTAGCTCTGAGTACATGGGGTTTGTTTTTCTGCTTCAGAATAAAAGCAGCATTTGCCTCATCTGTGACTGGAATCATTGGATACTTTGACAAGTTAGTAAATTTTGGATTGGGAACTCATTAATGAGAAACAATACTTTAGATCAGGCTACAGAATATTTTCTTGTTTGAAGAGGTTTTACAGCCTATCTCACTCCACCCAGTCTTAGACCTTAGATTCATCTCCTTATACAGTGCATGTGTTACATAATGTATGCAACACACTCATAATAATACCTGCTGTCAGAACACATTTGCTGTATGTTTTTCCTTACGTAAAAAGGAAAAAAGGGGAGGTAAAAGGACCTCAAATCCAGGGAATTTGCAATTTGTTTGGCATGAAGAATTTTGATTTTTGCCTACCTGCTATAAGCTGACCTGTTCTTCTACGTCTTACACATTCTTGTTCTTATCTGTTCTTCTACACTCTGCTTCTTCTACGTTCTTGAGGTATACTTGTGATTATTTAACTTGAAACTGAGCGAGAACTGGAAGCAGAAAAACAAATACCAGAAGAGAATGCTGTTTTTGCAATAATTTTTAGGGAAAGGAGGAGCATGCATTCAATATGCAGACTGATTACAAGGAAACAAATAGAATTTTAAAGTATTGGGACATGAGAAAATAATGGACTGGCTACTTTAAAAAGAAAATTTCTATATGGGCATACTTCGTATTCCATAAATATAAACTATATAAATAAATATATAAACTTCCTTGACATCCATTCAAAATCATCCATTTCAATGCCAGTTCCTTTTCAGAATACTGTGAAGACTTCACAGATAAAATAAGGATTCATTTAAATTTAGCTTCTTATAGAAAATCTTCACTTGGCCATATTGGGACATCTACTGTCACATCTGTCTGTCCAGAAAAATGTACTAAGCAGCTTGTACCACAATCACAGGCACAGGAAAGATTTCGTATTCTCAGAATGACTTCATTAAAATTGTAAGAAGTGTTTTCACTCTTGCATTTTAGACTCATGAAAATATTATGCAATATGCATTTTTGCTATTGCAATTAATTTAACATCAGAGTACAGGATCAGGGGTAAAGAAGTATGTAAATTGCACTAATTATATACTTCTTTTTGTTTTCCTTTTGGTACATGTGCATTTCATAATTTCTCTACTTTGCCTTCCCCTGTTTGTTGGTTTTAAAAGTAGAACTTAGTAAGAATAATCTCACACTTCCTTCTTTCTTTTTATTTCTATAAAATGCTGGATGTTTTTCAAGGAGGTGAGACTGAAGCATTTGACAGAATACAAATAATTTTTATTCATTGTCCTTTTTAGGGAATGAGAAATGCTGTTGCTTTGCCAATCATGTGATAATTCAGAGTGGAAGGGCCCACTGGAGGTCACACAATGTGAAGTTGTCCTGCTGCCCCTAGCAAGGCCAACTTTGTACTTGGGTCTGGTTTCTCAAGGCCTTGCCCAGCTGAGTTTTCAAAACCTCCAAGGTTGCAGATTGAACAGCTGCTCTCCTCAATCTGCCCAGCAACCAAAACCTGAAACAGAGCCAAGCTGCTTTACAGCATAAATGCTGATGTTGCATGGGAGGTCCTGGTTTGGCATCCACATGTTGACCAGGTCTGATCCTCTTAACTGATGAAAACCCTTAACAAGCATGCTGTTCAAAGGAATTTGGAGATTGTCTACTTCACTTGGTGTTACACATCCCAAGTCACAAAACCCTGCTGTGGCAAAATTGGGATTTATAAGAACCACAACCAGCCCCCCCACCCCATCCAGTTTCATGGAGTGCTGCAGAACCAGACTACCAGTGCTGTGGTAGCTGTGTGTGTTATAGATGAAACACCAAGGTGATCCTAGAAAACTGAATGTACTCCACTATGAGCAAAGCAAAGCAATTCTTACCAAACTGAACTGGAGAAAAGGCGATTTGGTATCGCCAAAAGACAGCAAATTTTGGCTATTATTTCCCCATATTTTTATTTTTCCCCATGTATTTATTTGTGGGAACAAATAAATTTGTTCAAATAAATTTGAAAACAAAAAAGGATGTTGTTCTCAGCTGGTCTCTGCAGCATTTTGCTTTCTGAATTAGAACTAAAATGGTAGTGCCCTTCCTCAATAAAGAATTAATGTGTCTCTGTGAAATGCAACATCCCAAAATCCATTTATAATGTGTAGTGGGAAAAGAGGAAAGAAAGAAGGCAAATACAGAAACAGATTCTGTCTTCCTGGTGTATTTTTGTGCAGTATTTTGGATTTTCTTTTTATGTGTTTTATAGCAGTTTTAGAGACTTGAAACATATACAGAGACCATATGTTCAAAAACGCATTCCAATATGCATTTGAAAACATGCAGACTTTGCATTATCCTAAACTGATTTCTGTTCCACATTAGGTCAACTGTGCATATTAGATTTTCATCTTGTTTTGCAGTACTCTTTCACAAAAAGAAACGCTCTTGGAAGTTAGCACACGCCTTGCTCTAAAGGTGCAGGAGCCACCCCGAGCCATGTAGCAAAACCGCTGCAGGATAGGAATCAGGCTTACAACTTGGGATTTTTCTAATTCTGTGCTTGTTACTCTGGGATATTTTGCAGCCCTGTACAACTTTGTCTCCTTGTGTCTTTCAGCAAGTTCCTAATGCTCACAAGGACTGGGTGTGTGCTCTTGGCCTGGTGCCCGGTGCGCCGGTTCTACTCAGCGTTTGCAGGGGAGGCACCCTCAAGCTCTGGAACGTGGACACCTTCGCACCCATTGGGGAGATGAAGGGACATGACAGCCCTATAAATGCCATCTGCACCAACTCCAGCCAGATTTTTACAGCAGCAGAGTGAGTTATTCCCCATTAATCTTTCTCCTCTGTGTCCCCCAGTAGAATTCTGTCCGTGCACATGTGTTTAGGACATGTGTAACTCACTTCATAGAAAGCATCAGGAGACCTTGTCCAGTCCATGCCCTCAGTGCTAATATCTATCACAGCCATCTCCAAAGTGGGGTGCTTGCACCCCAGAGGATGCACAACATGACCCGGTGGGGTGCTGGAACAAATTATCAGAATTCGGTGGTTTGTGTATATAATTAATAAATATACACAGTAGTGTGGGCTTAAAAAAATTTTTATGGTAGGGATGCATGATCAAAAAAAGTTTAGAAACCACCGATCTACAGGATGGTAGGGAGAATTTGGCAGCACTTGAGAACTTTATAAGTTTGTGTCTACAGTTGGACTGTTTCCTGGTAGGACTCATTTCTTACCTGTGCAATTTCTCCTAAAAAGCCATGGCACATGGCTGTTGGTTTGATGGTTGGTTTGTTTCTAAGTGCTGGCATACAGCAGAAGCTTTGCAAACCATGCTACTGTCCTGTAAACACCTTGATTTGAATATTTGTTTGCTCAGTAAAAGTGAGCAAATGAGGACCTGAAACCTCAGGGGAATTGACCAAGAAAAATACCTTGTTATGGAGAATGTGCAGGAGACAGCAACAGAGCCTCTTTGTGCTGTAGTCTGAGCACAGGAGCTGTGAAAGCTGACATTTTACATTCTGTGCCAATTGTGGAAGCTTCTGGCCTTCTGAATTAAAAGCAGGTCTTTCTGAATCATAGCAGGATTTCAAAGTTGCTAAGTTTTAATATTTGGTGGTCAGGTTTTATGTTTAAGCACTAATAGGTAGGAGTAGAGATGTCAAAGCTTAGGTCTCTGTTTGCCTAAAGATTATTAATCCATTTAGAACATACATGCATCTAAAATACATTCTGGTGGGTTTTTTTGGTCATAAAAAAAAATGTGAGCCATTTGGTATGTCTAGTCATGGGCTTAAAGTTCTAAAAAATTCAGAGTGTTCCTAACAATTTACAGTGAAATGAAGGCACAAGTCAGAAAACACTTTTAACTGTCACAAAGTCTGCTCTGCCTGCTGGTTTCTTTTGAGGGGGGTTGTGAGGAATATAAGACTCAATGTTGCCGAGTCACTCAAGTTAATGTTTATGAGAAATTCATAACTTCCCTTCTTGGAATAAATTGCTATTTAACAAGACTAACTCTTTACTTCTAAATTATAATAAAGTTTTGTAACACATTGGATGTGATATTTTATTTACACATTCTTTAAAATTGTATAAATAATAATTTTATTCCAAAAGTACAGAACTACAGTCTGGGCTTCTAAGCACCAGCTTACTGGTATATGCTATCTAGCACCTTGCAAATGGGTTTGGGTTTGTTGGGTATTTTTTGTTAAAGAGTTAGGACTTCATATTGTCTTGTGGTTTTGTGCTTTTTTTACTTCTTCTTATAATAGACTGACACCTCTTTACTTTCCTTAGTCATAAAGTCTTTAAACTTTCTTAGATGGTTAAAGGTTATAGCCAGTGCTGCGATAAGGTTAGGGAATCTCCAGCGTTGTACATGTTAAACTACAAATTCTCCTGGAGGTGGAATAAGCCTTGCATGTCCATTAAAGAGCTGTTATTTTGACAACAATACCTTTCTGAATAAGACACTCAAGCTTTTAAGGAAGTATCCCCTGCCCCCCCTTCACCCTCCTTCCCCAGTGTAATTACAGTGCTCTAATACTGCTTTGTTTTGGTTTTCAGTGATCGCACTGTGAGGATCTGGAAAGCTCGAAATATAATAGATGGCCAGATCTCAGATATGGGAGATGCAAGCGAAGATCTTGCCAGTAATTGAAATTATGGGGGATAAAGAAATACACTGATCAATTTGGAGTGCACTCTGTGCAGTTTGCTGCATGTTTATTAGTTAAACACTGATGACTGGAATGGACTGAAAATGCGTGAGCTCTTCCACTAGACCTGCTGTCCTTAAAATATGTACTGTATTTAATAACCTCTTGGTAACATGCTTGAGTCTCAATGGTCATGTCTATCTCTATATATTATGGCTGAATTTGTTTGCATATATAACACTTGCAGTTTAAATTAACTGGAATTCAGTCTTCTGTAATGACCATCTCAAAATTATAACCTTAAATATATAACAAAAGTGCTCTGCTGTATTTCACTCACAAGTATGATCAGCTGTTTTGCATTTTAGGGTAACAGGAGAAGGAACATGTCCCAGGATTAAGCCTTTGATTATGAGAGGCAGTTTGAAGATTTTAAAGGTCACATACACTGTTGCTAGGAAAGTGGAGTGAATAATAGATGCGAAGAAGCTGTTAATGGTACATCTACCTGACATGGCTGTATCCTGCTAACAGCAAATGCTGTATGATTTGTGTGTTGATAGCATATAATCTGTGTTGACCAAAGTTGTGCAGCTGTGTATACTCTGTGCTCAGGACTAGAACTCAAATGCCCACAAGTGGCTATGTTTTATTTGTGTTTTGCCTATGTTCTGCAATGACTAGGTGTCCATAATGTCATGACAAATATATCTTAATCTATTTTTCTTATGGATTTGTTTCTATCATCTCACATTTTCTTTTTTTAAAGCAAATTGTCTTTCCTTTTTATCTGATTTTATATGCTGCTAAATGTATTTTAAATACACTGTTTTGCAAACCTTGGCAGTTACTTTGAGAACTGAACCACGTATATTGGGAAAAGCTATGTAAATAGATGGTTGTATAAAGAAAATGTCTTATCTTGTGCCTGTATGACTTTTAAAGCTCTTGGAACCTGGATATTGAGGGAGGATGTATAATTTACCCAACTGCTCTGAATATTAATTTGTAAATTCTGCAAATTTTAAAATTTTATGTAGATTCAGAAACAGTGTTTGGATATTGAGGTTTTTTGGTTGTTTTGTTTTTATTTTTCAGGAAGTATCAGTCTGTAAATTATAGCTTGTGTAGGTAACAAATAAAGATGTGAATGTGAACTGCTTTTTTGCCTTGTTCATCATGCTTCCTTATATAAAAATCACTTCCCTTGCAAAAGTGTTGAATATAAACCCCACAATTTCACACAGTGCAGTAGAGTAGCCTGGTGAGTACTGTAGCCCATATGTTGTTCTAATATCCCATGTCTGTGTTCTCCTTTGCCATTATTTTTGTTTCTGTAGTACTTAGGAGCCCTAGGGGGATTCCCTCACGCTTAGTACAGTACAGATGTAAAATGAAGCAGGTGACTCCTGTTCCTATGAGATGACACTTCTCTTACCTTACTGCATATGGGCTGTCAAACAAGGAAAAGTTCTGATGCCTCTTACTATCTTGGAGGAATTACTTCCTTCTCTGCTCAGCTTGAAAGGAGATGAAACTACTGCTTGCAACTTGAGGTTACCAATGTATTCCAAGTTTTGATAGGAAATGGGTGATGAATTACATATATTGTTAAAAAACAATGTGTAAATTAGTTAAAATATGCAGCAGCACTCTCAGTGTTTGTCTATCATACTTTTTAGCTACTCAAAGGGTGTACAAACAAATTATTTGGGGCTATATCACAACGTTGAGTAAATTCCCAGTGGAGAGTGGATTTACATGCAAGACTGACATGAGAAGCTTTTTGTGCATGGTGGAGGGTCCCCATTCCCCTTGGCCCAGTAGGTGTTGTGCCAAGCTACACAAATGATACCAACAGCTTGGTGACCCCTGGTTTTGGGGCTGAACACTCATGGCTGTATGTGTAGTATTCATGTGAATATTGCCTTTTGCAGCTGCAGGACAAAAGCCCTTGCAGAGCTGGGAAAAGCCTCCCTGTGTCCAGCTGCTCACCTCTGGTCTGACGGACCACCTGGGGCTGTGTGGCCCTGGCCTGAGCTGCAGATGTTCCTTTCCAGTGATGCTTGGCAGTGCATGTGTTTTGTTTGGTTTATCTCCTGACAGGCACCAGTGTTACTTAATGTATTCATAAAACTATTTAGTTTTAATTTTTTTTTCTTCTTCCAGAAAGATATTCCACCTAAACCAGGTCTTGCCGTAGAACAAAGCTTTCACACCTTTGCTCTCTGAAAGTTCTTGCCATCAAGTAATTGGAAGAAAAATGACATTTTGTAAAGGTCACAGTATCACTGACTTGTTTTAATGGAGAATTCTTTGACTGTTTGTTTTTCTCCAAACTTCATCTGTTCATGTGTAAACCCCCATATGTGACAAAAGATAATATGAAATTAGAAAAAGGTAAGCACTGGACTCCCAGTGTCTGAACATGTTTGTNGAAAAGTGGTCTCTGAAAAATCAATTTCCTAAGAAGTCATGGGAAAATCATGTTTCCCTCTCAAAGCTGGAATTCAGGAGTTGAGCTGTGGAAAAATTAGACTGTATCTCATCTTATCTGCTTAGATAGATGCAAGGTCATGTGTTACAATGAATCTCATCAAAGACATGAATGCTGAGAAAATACTTGAAATGCTTCTGATTGTATATCAGAGCAAGTACTTATTGTGCCCCTGCCTTGTGTAAAAGGCTGCAGACTGCCTGTAGAAGTCCTCCTTCAACCACGGCCAGGATGAGGAGCCTGTGTTTCTTGGCTATTGTGCTTGTAGGTAAATACACCACATTTGTATTTTGTCGTAGGATTCAAAAGCAAAATATAAATGTGATAACGATAGAAGAGCTGTTAAAAGAGATGATTGTTTTCCATGTAAAAGGAGAGAACAGGCTGACTCTGCCCGAGGTGACTGTGGGAGGACAACAGAGCTGGCTTGTTTAGAAATATGCTCCAGTCTTACAGTATATTCAGCATTCAAGCACCAGCACAGACAGAAGGGAATCAGTGTGGGATCATTCAGCTCCTGGAAGTTACCTATTGCTTTGTTAGGTTTTTTTTTGTAATTTTTACCCCAGTATACCAGAGGTTAATTTGGTCCAGAGCATAGTAAAGGCAGAATACATATTATTTTGCTGCTGGAGGATGGAACCTCTGCAGCAAATGCCTTTGAAATGTACGGATGAACCCAAAATGTAAATAGTAATACTATTAAATTAAAAACTGTGTGGTAATACTTCAATTCCTTCCTTATGCCTTAATTTTAATCTAATTTTTCAAAATTAAAGTTAAGGTTTTTAAAAATCAATGAGGATTATTTTTCACGTGTATCTTTCCAGCTGCCTTGCTTTAGTTTCTGTTCCCATGGAAATTATCATGGAAAAGCAGCAAGTAGCCATAGCTGTTGCTGTATATTCAACTGCTTGTTTGGATTTTGTCTTCTTTGTATGTTTACAGACATGGGCTGTAAATACAGTGAAAATGATGGTTTTTAAATTATTTTTAAAACTAGGGAAGGAAAATTATATCTTCCAACTTGCTGCTATCACATTTATACTACAATAGAAGTAAATCCAGGAACAAGGGATGAACAAGGTTGCAGTCTTATTCAGCTGCTCACACCTGCAAGTCTTTGTTTTTAAAATTGGTTGGAAAATGCCAGCTTTAATGGGAGGAAAAATGGAAGAAATTTCTTGGTTCCTGCTGGGTGAATGTTTTTTCCCTTGAATTTTTCATTCACAATATTGTTCATAATAAGTATTTTGAAACTATTTTACAATACAAATTAGTTCATAAAAGTCTCCCACAAACCTATCCTGTGTAAAATGACACCACATTAATAATCTGCTGTAGTCTGTTCAGTCATACTCTTTGATTTCAGCAATGAAAACTCTGAAGCTGCATTTGACTCTCACTAGAAAACACACCCCAGACCAAAATGAAATGTGATGGGTTTAGTTTATTTTGTGCTCCAAGAAGAAATAACTGGGGGATTGCAGAAGGATGCTCATATTCCTAAAATGCTTTAGATGAAAAAGAGGATAAGAATTTAGGGGTTTCTATGTAATGTATCATGAGGGGTGAATGCTGGACAGAGAGCAGTGGGACCTGACTCTCTGCCCCAGAAAACAGAGGTGGAAACCAAAAGTGCCTGCCCAGCAGCTGGTGAAGGTTAACAGCCAGATAATTCCTGTTAATTCCAGCCTCTAGAAGATGATAACGAGGCACTGTGGCAGCGATCAGTGAGCTCTGCTGAGCAGCCTGGGAGCATCAGACCTGAGAGTCAGATGTTCCTATATAAAAGGGGCATGAGAGTTTTCTCAAAAAAAGATGTAGGTGGCACTCCTGCTTTTCTGTGTTCATATCCCCCCTTGGAAATCAACTCTGGCATTGGAGCATGATGGCATTCTCTAGCAAAAATCTACTGTTTCATTCTGCAAATTTTTCCAGTATACATAATTACTGCTTGTGCACATCTGCTTGTAAAATTCTTTCTGTGGAGAAGCCCAGACTGCATCAGCAATCATATTTTAGGCTTTCAAGCACACACCAGTCCACATGAAAATAAAAAAAACAAAAAACTGAAAACAGAGGTATTAGTCATTTTGTAGAAAAGGGCAATTATCATTCAAGTAGATTTAATCTTGGAATATTGCTGTAATGACTAAAATGACATAAATTAACTTCAAAATAAGTATGCCTGCTCTCTCTGAGCATATTTACTAACAGCAGTTTGTCAGCACAGCAGGGAGCTGGTCTTGTGGTCCACCTGCTCTTCGGAGGCTCTCAACTAGAGGGCTTGGCCTACAG
The DNA here is from genome assembly GCA_013396995.1 of Dicaeum eximium. Classification (NCBI taxonomy): domain Eukaryota; kingdom Metazoa; phylum Chordata; class Aves; order Passeriformes; family Dicaeidae; genus Dicaeum; species Dicaeum eximium. Next base: position 1,934,874 of record VWZP01007629.1, on the reverse strand, counting down.
CTGTAAAAAGGGAAAAAGTAGCACATTACTGACAGGTTTTTTTCATGATGATTCTGTGAATGACTAATATATGCCTTTTCCTTTACTGCTGGCATCTTCCCTTTACTCATAATCATATCTGTATTAACACAAACTACTAATACTACGTAGATACAGTAGTCATATGATACAGAAAAGAAACCCGATATGAGCATATACTCACTATTTTTCTATTTATATCATACAAGTGCATGCTGCTTATCACATATTTGTATCTCTACAGATAGAAAACATCTGTGTATAACATAAGTACACAGAATATTTAACATGTTAGTATCTATAGCAGTCCTTATTGAAGAATCCCTCCTGTTCAGCCAGCCTGCAGTGTTGCCCTCACGCCTCACCAGCAGCTTCATTACGCTGCTATTTAACTTTCTATGAGTATTTCAAGCAAGTCGTGCTTCAGCTGAGCACAGGAAGCTCTGAGTGCTGAATAATACAGACCCGCTGCCTCGGCTCGTAAAACAAAGTGGTGGCTGCTCTTGCTCCATTAGGAGCAGACAGCTGCCCTGCCGACAACTAAGTCCAGTGGGTCATGGGTACTAGCCCTAAGATGGGGAGAAAGCACATCCAAAAACTGAAGTTTGCAGTGCTGTGGGGTTTTTTTTAACGCAGTTCTCTGCTGCTCTGACGGCTTTTCCTGCCCGCAGCCCTGGGCGGGTGCCTCGGCTCGGAGCAGGATTGGCGGTGCAGAAGCCAGCGGCTGCCACCCCGGCCCGGGGCTGCCCAGGAGGCCTGCGGGCCGCGCCTGGTGCTCCAGCGAAGTGCCCAGCGCTCCCTGGTGCCTCTGCCCTGAGGACAGTCCCGACGGCTGCGCCCGGAGCGGGAACGCCGAGGAGATGGACAGAGGTCGGAGGTGAGTGCGTGCGGCTCCTCGGGCGCTGCAGGCTGGCACTGCCCCATGGCCTCCACTGCTGCCCCGGCCATGCCTGCCAAAAACATCCCCCAGCTGCCCCGATACACGTGTGACAAGGAGGGTAAGGGACACCTTTCCCTGTGCATATGCCATAGAACTGGGGCTTGTGCTCTCACCACGCCTCACGTGAGGAAACCCGGAGCAGGCACAGAGTGGTCCCTCCCACCCTGGGAGTCGTGTCCCAGGAAACCATGAGCTCTCCTTTCTTTGGTGGCCCCTATTTTATCCATTAACATCAAGGAGGGCCTAAATTGATCTCAAGGATTGTTTCTCTCAACAAGTCAATGATTTATTTTTAAAGAGCTGACACAGAGTAGCTGGGTGGTTCCCCTGGCCTGCCAGTGATGGATGTTGTGGGCACCATCATGTGCTTGCACTGCAGAGTCTCGCTGAACAAGCGCCAGACCTTGACCCTCTTCGGAAATGACATTTCCCCGATTGTCTTGGAAGTGGAGTTCCAGACAAAGGACAGACTCCGGTTCAGGGTGAGTACCTGGGGGGTTGGAATCATTTCACCAAAGCAGCACATGCTAAGGAGTGAGCTGACGTGCCCCCTGCTCACTTTGCTTTAGCTCTACGACCCCAACAAGCAGCGGTTTGAAGTCCCCCTCAAAATCAATGGCCCTGGGGTTACTGCTGAAGAAGCCAACTATGAGGTGGAGCTCTTGGGTGATTCCAAGCACTTCATGATCAAGAAGAAAGGCACTGGCATGTGCTGTGAGTACTACATGTTATTCATATTGGTGTTTGTAAAAATTAGGTGTGATGGGGCGAGCACTGTTTCCTTACGCCTGTTGCTTCAGTCTGTGTGGCAAGAGGTCAAAGGCAAACTGGAGGTGGTGTAAATGCAGATTTATGCCTTGTCCCTGAAGGACTTCCATGATTAATAGAGGTATGTGCCTGTATAACAGACAATTATCTATGTGCATGTATAAAAGTTTATTCAGTAAGTCAAAAAACTTCTGAGGCTACAATATCATGGCTTGGGATATTGGTAAACTCAACTCATCAAAGCACTGAGATAAGATTTCTGAAATTTGAGGTGTCAGGAACTAAGTACCAAATCTCCTGATTGTCCAGCAGGCAGTTCTGGGAAGCTCAAAGCCATGGAGGCCGTAAGCTCTAATTTCCACTGATGTCAGTGAATAGCACTGGCTCTAGTTTGTCCCTCTGCAAAAATGCCATTTGTTTTCTCAAGTTAGTACTGTAAGTTTAACTTCAACAAAAGCTCCCCTCACTAACAAATGTCACCAGGTGTCATAATTTCCCCTTTCCTCGGCTTCCATCAACACATCTCTAGTGCATAATGCTCCTTAGAGAGTCCCAATCAAAGTGCCTTCCAGCCTCCTGCTTTTGGGAATGCAGCAGTGAGCAATTTAAGGATGGCTTAACATGAGTGATGCACATGAGACAATACAGCCTCTAGAATGGTCTGCAGATGGAACCATCATGCTGGGTTTTTAGTGAGCTGACCATCCTTTTGAACTACAGTCTCATGGCATCTCTTTATACATGTCACAGTCAATTCTGTAAAGTTTTATTTATGCAGGCTATTTTAAATGAATGTATTATGCATTACTCTGATAACAAAAATAATTTAATTTCCCATTAGACTTAACAGCTCTGTGTAAACAGTGGGCTTTTGTTAAAGGCCCAGTTTTCTTCTTCTTTCTGTAAAGGCTTATTAATTGGGATGCTGATATGCCTGGCTCATGGCCCATTCCCATTCCAAGCCCTCCTCATCTTCACCCAAGGTTTAGCCTGGGTTGATCAAACCTGAGATGTCTCAGCTAAGGGAAGGGCCTGCCATGGAGCAGATGCAGCGTCTGTCAAAGACACAACTCCAGTGACAGGCAGAGGAGCACAAGTCAGTCCCCACTGAGCAGGTTTCCAGGAGGGCACATTCAGTGCCCTGTCGTGGGCCTGGGGAAGCCTCCTGCATTCCCTTCCCTCTCCTTGTGCGCCAAGGTCCATGCCTAGCAGCAGCAGAGGTGTGGGCTGCAGCAGTGCTGTGCTGCAGAGCCCAGGGAGGCAGAGGGCAGCCTTGGTTTGCAGCACTGGCACAGCATCAGCAGTGATGCTCTGCTCTCCAGCATCCCTGTGGGAAATTGTACACTGCCTCCAGGCAGGTAAGGGAGTGCTCCTGAAACCCAGCCAACCCCAAAATGAGGAAATTGGGGGTGAATATAATGCACAAGTAATGGACTTTTATCCTGCAACCAATGGCAAGGCTGCTCCCAAAATACTGTCACCAGCAGAGACAGGATTTTGTGTACAGAAAGGGAAATCATATGGTCCTGGGAATTCTTGTTTCATGTGAAATGGCTCAGCCAGTACTGTAGCCTAAAGGATCCTGTCAGAGAGACATTCCTCTCAGAGCTGAATGATATTTAGTTTAGTTATAGTCCCTGTGTGAGGAGTAAAAATGCTTCCCCTTCATTTGTTTGCCTGTCCATCCTGTCAGAGTGAGGAAATGCAGGTGCTCAGAGATAGCTCCACAGCCTGTCTTAGGGGGATTTGCAGTCTCCTTAGCCACCAAAAGAGCTGTGCAGATGGAATCTTTCAAAACAGGAAAGCAGGTTATATATCCTGGCCTAAGAGCTATGGGTGGCTGCATTTATTTTACTGGGAAGGCTGAACCCTCAGCAATCAGCATTATAGGAACATCCCCATCAGTGGCTGCACTTGACTGGCTGGGTCCAGGGGTGCACTGCTGGCATCTGGCATGTTAAGTAGATTTTCATGTTAGTTCAACCTGCCCAAAGGCATTTTTGAATGCTAAAACCAAAATCTTTTCCTTTGGGCTCCCTCCAGAAGTGGGAGCAGCTGCTCCAGGGCACCCAGGCACCAAGCTGCACAGCTAGTGTGTCTGTGCCTGGGCCAGGTCAGGGCAGGCTGTGTGGGAGAGTGTCCCTGAGAAACAGGCAAGTGCCTGACACCTGGAGGGACTTTAGCCTCCTATTTTAAGATGTGAACAGCCATGGCCTTACTGACTCAATGAACAGCTGAATCAGTTGTTGATTTCCATAGGCACACAAACACTTCTCAGAATAGTCGATGTGGACAAATAAAGCCTCTTCAACAGGTGCTGCAGTTGCACTCCCCAGGTGTGGGTGGATAATATCTTGTGTCTGCACCTAACCAGGTCAGGGTTCTCTGCTGGACCTTTTAAATATCTCTGAGGAAAGCTTTCCCCTAGTAAAGCAATCCCAGATCCTCAGAAATCTGCTTTTCATTATGCTTCTTATCCCTTGCTAGCAGAGCCATGCTGCTGGATGACCTACCCCCAAAAAAGCCTAAATTCCCTCACAATGCCCAGCATGCTCTGGCACAGCTGACAGTCCACCTGGGAAGGAAGCAGCCTGTCCCAGGCAGAAAGACCATGTAGGTTTGGGTTGCTCTTTCAAAGTCCACACCTGTATTTCCCTACCTTCCTTTCCGAGCGGCAGTCTGTCCTGCCATCCATGTCCTTGTGCTGTAGGCTGTGAAGCAATGGGGTGTCAGGCTCCTGTCTGTCTGCTTGATAGGAAACCCCATCCCCACTCTGCCAGTCACGTGTGCAAAGCCTCCTCCTGCTGAGGAATGATTTCATTCTGTATTGGAAATGCTGCAGGGGAGAGGCAGAGGAGCTTTGAGTGTGCTTTACGGGTGTTTCTCACACTCACTGCATGCAGGGAAAGGTAGCTGAGCTACCCAAGGGCAGGACAAACTCAGGGCTTCATGTAATCACAATAACAGGGGAAAGGAATAAACTATGTGAGGGGAGAGACATTAACAGCTGATTGCAAACTTCAAGCAGAGCCAGGAGCAAGAAAAAAAGGCCAAGTCCTGCTGCATTTTCAGCTTGCTCCGAGCTAATCAGTTGACAGCTGCTGCTTTGCCTGCATGGGGTGAAAATTAGACAGAGTCATGTAGGGAGATGATCCAGGCGCTGCTGGGGGCTGCTGGGACCAGGAGATCTTGGGCTGCCTCCCTTTGTCCTCCTAGTAATGCCTCTTGGCTTACCCCCTGTTACTTTTCTCCTTCTCATCCACTGCTGTCCTGTTCTCTGTCCCATCCAATCCTGCCTCCTTCTGCTCTGCTCTTCTCCCTCTCCAATGCTCCTGCTGTTTTGCTACTAGCCAGGGAAGGTCCCTTTCTGTGCCAGTAGCTATCCAAAGCTATGGGGGTAAAGAGGTGCCAAGTCCATACATTCACTAGGGAGATGCCAAGGGGATCAGATGAGACACAGCAAAGCTTCTGCTCCCATTCAGACATCAGGTGTTTCCTGTTTTCCATGAGAAAACCAGAAACCTGCATCTGATTTAAGGCTGCAAGTCACAGTTCTGAACCATGAGGGCAGGGATTAGTGCATGGATCTCCTGCTCCAGAGGTGGAGCTCCCAAACTACCATCATTGTTGGGCAGTGGAGACTGCAGGGAGCCTCTTTTCACTCCTGTTGTGCTTGGACAATAACTGTTTTGGCAACATTGGTGTGGTCAGTGGAAAAATGTTCTGTCAAGAGATTGGCTTTAGTTTAGTAAATCCTCGCTTAGGATACCCTGGTTGATTTTGCAGCTCTAATGGGAAACTGTCCTATCGTTGGTCAGGGCCCTACATTAGTAAAAACAGGAGAGAAAATACTGTGTTGTAATAAGGCAGGTGAGCAAGCTAAACAGCCTGTGAGTTGTTTTGTGGCACATGCACTCAGGTTAAGTGAGTCCTCATCCTGCTCCTGCCACACTGACAACAGCAACCACTGGAGGAGGTCGTATCAACTGAGAGCATGAAAGCTCCAAGAAAGAATAGATTTTCTCAAGAAGAGAGTAAAAGGCTGGGAACTGTTTGCTTTAAGACAGTGATAAATAACAAACACATGCTCATTTTGCAGTGTGTGATTACTCTGTGGGACTCATTGCCCCAGGGCAGCGCTGGCACAGGAGGCCTAGCAGGATACACACTAAAGCATAATAAAAAAATCATCTGTAGGAAAATAAAACCCCCAAATACTTCTGTCTCCATGCTTCACAACATAAGTTAATTCTATGAAAACAGCCAGAAACTTCCTCCATAAGCAGATTATTGCAAGACTGGCTCTGAGTGACATCTTATGCCTTCCTTTTTGATATCTGGCCTGAGCCATTGCTGGAGACAGGCTGCAGAGGGATGTACTACTGGTTTGATTCTCCACTTTAATATCCTGACTTTTCCTTCATGATGTCACACAAATAATGGAAGGCAGAACTTTTTTTACAAGCCAGATAGGGACTACTTTCTATTAAGTGTTTGGAATACCTTGTTTGCTATTGCACTTGGGAATATACTGCACAAATAACCAAAACCTTATCAAGATTTTCCCTAATTTCCTAAAAGGCTGCTGTAGAGTTCAGCTGCCTTTTTTATTGTTTGTGGTAGTTAGCACAGACACTGCTTACAACAAAGGTGTTTGTACATAGTCAAGGCTATTAGAATGATTTATAACACTATTGTCATAACTGCAGTTTTGCTGAAAGCAAGGGGAGGAAATTGTATGCATCATGGGTAGAATGGGTTTGTTCCTAGTTTGTGAGAGCCATTATTTTAGTCTTCTAATCATTAAAATTTATGTTACCTAGGCACAAAATGTTGTAGGTATATCACTTACCCAAGTGTTTTTCAGAGCAAAAATAAAGTATTGTATATCCAGTGAGTTATAGGACATTTCCTGATTTTCTCCACCTACTTGACAAATCACCTTTAAAGTAAGATAAACATATAAAAATTCAGTCTTGGTGGACCTTCTGCACTCCAGTGGTGTCCCAAGACTTACACTTAATAAGGAATACAGCTGTTGTGAAACAGTGCTAAGGTTTAACCCCAGCCAGCAGCCAAGCACCACACAACTGCTTGCTCACTCCTGCCTGAAAGATGGAGAGAATTGGAAGGGTAAAAGGGAGAAAATTCATGGGTTGAGACAAGAACAGTTTAATAACAGAGAAAAACATAGCACTAGTAATAATAATTATTATAATGATAGTAATAATAATTATAATAATGTAATTAAAAGGAAAATAACACAGAGAAAAATAAAACTGAAGAAAGAAAAGTGATGCAAATGAAAACAATTACTCACCACCATCTGACTGATGCCTACCAGCTCAAGTGTGTTGAGCCAATCAGTGTATTTGAGATTAGTTTGAAAATAGGATGTGTGCTCCTCACTCCCTAAGGTGCATTAGCACTTTATGGGCAGCCTGTGCATACTATGGTAGCCCAGGCCCTCTGGAAGGGTGCTCCCAAGCCTTGCCATGAGGTTTAGACCCCCTTTCTGGATAGCCATGGGAAGTTACAACTAAATTTGCACACAGATAATATACAGGGTGGTCTGGAGGCCAAGAAAAGCAGATGTTATAGAGGACATTTTCTCCAAGTGACTGAGTGGACCAGTTGTTTACAACTTAAAATAATGAGCTCAGTTCTCCAGGATTCATTGCAACAGGAAGGGAAAAAAGAAGAGACTAAACCTCTCCCAACTTAAAATTATTTTTGAATGTCCAGATAATGCATGATGCCTGTCCTAATGATGTACCATATATGTGTGCCAAGTCTCCTAATTCTGGAGGTTTTCTAAGACCACTTTTAGAAGTTACTCAGAGCAGGTGAATCAGTGATTTGAGCCATTGCACACACTGCAGTCATTGGCCTCCAACAAACCTCAACAGGGTTGTTGTTCAGAGAGGTAAATCATCATGTCCAGTTCGTATTACACAGGACTGATGACTGCATTCCTGAAAACCATCTTGTACAGCCTTTTAGTCATTCCCCTCACACATTGTGACAATGTTAGTCATGAACTACACCTTCAACATGAACAGGATGTTTTATCTATCTGCCTACTCACCCTCCTTTAATACTACTACCTTGGTCCACTCCAGTTATGTTTCATCCTGATGGCCAGTGGCTTGACTGCTGGGTGTGACACTCGTTTCCTTGCTGGTATAAAATGTTAATTATTACAGAGACCTTTTCAATCTGAGTCATTCTTTTTTTCCTGATAAGAGGTTAAAAATCAGAGAGGTTTACTCTTTAGTATAGTGCACGGTGTATGGAAGAAAAGAGCAGCTTTTATCACTCAGACTCCTTGGACAGGTGGCAGCTGACTTTTCAAAGACAATGGGCCAGGCAAATGTGTGGGGAGGCTGGTTTCTATTTCCACAGGCAGGAGTACTCCTACCACAGACACACTAACAGGTTAAGACTTTCAGCAGTAAATGTGACTGCAGCTGTTACCTCTTGTGCTAAAAAGAAGGGTTCTTGTCCTCACAGGCTTTGCCTTGTCTGACTTCTAGCAGGGGTTTCTAGAAGTCAGACACATTTTGACGGTGAGCAACAGTTCAGCTGTGTTTTAACAGTTTTTAGACCCCTTCTGTTGTCCATCACAGTGCTTTTATGGTTCATAGGACTCTTGGAGGAGAACCACACAAATTCCTGCAGACATTATGTCATTTTATGCTCCCTCTTATTTTGTTCTTTCTATCTGCCTTAAACCAGCAGGAGGGAAGGTGGAAGAAATATAACATTTTCTTTTATTGTATCCAAGGGTGTAAGGAATGGCAGGCATAATTTTTTTCATTTAAATGATTGCTCTTTGCCAACACCACATGAGCAAACACAAAGTAGCACAACAACCTACCACAGCATGCTGGAGAGTGCAAGGACTCTGGAAGCTGCTTGGGAGTGAAGGCAGAGAACAGTGCCAGGAGAAAACCTGTTCATACTTTCCTTCAAATGGAGATTACATAATGATGCCCAGAAAAAAAGAGAGTCACTACCAGCCTTTTTATGTCATGGTTAATGCTGTATTTAAGGCATAGCTGTGCTGGCATGCAGAGGTCTAGGGAAAGACAAGGCTGGTGGGGAGCTGTGCTGGTGGGGGTGGCAGCCCCAGGGAGCTGAGCCATGCAGGGGTGCAGAGCAGAGCATCGTTATGGCAATGTCATGCAGAGGTAGAGTGCATGACAATTGCCTGAAGGAATGCATGAGTCATAAACCAGTTTCTCTACAACATGTAAAGATATGGTGGGGCAGAGGGCTTGTTCCCAGGATTGTCATTTGCACCACACCAGTGACCCTCCTGGTCAGAGAGGGGATTTGCTGAGCTGAAGGAATACTTTAATGAAGTAATACTTTAATGCCATGGTAACACTAAGAGTTGTCATGATGGGAAATGTCCATGCTATAATGTGGGTACCACAAATGTACAAAGCCTCGTGTCCTCTGAACAGACATCATGGGGAGAGCTCAATGACTTAGGACACGTATTTAAACTCTTTCCACAGCAGTTCCCCTCTGGTATAGTTTGAGTTTTTCATAGCCCTCTGGTCTGCTCAGAGCAGTGACCCTTCCTGTCTTGGCACAGAGCAGAGCTGTGTGACAGCTCTCCTTTGGGCAGGAATATAGCTCCAGAGCCCATCCCTATTCCTACACAGCAACTGCTTCTTGCAGAAAGGCCTCTATTTGTCAAGGACTGGATCTGATTCTTGGAGATGTTTTACATGCATAAGCCTCCTAAAAGAAAATATTTTTATTCAGTACTGCATGTAGGTGGAGACGATGGAAAGGAGGGAGGGAGGGGTTCCTGCTGGCAAAAAAGCCAAATCAAGACTTATATACAAATTCTTACTTTTCCTGCTCATAAAAAAGAAGAAATAGACTTTCTTAAAAATACACAGACCCTTTAGTACCTGTGTGTGACTTTGGATTTGTCTGGGAAAATTTAGGGAGTTTATTCCTGTGTTTTGCATGGAGAGGCAAGATAATGCCTTAAGCATCCCCATGAGCAGCAGCCTCGTGGGGAGAGCCTGCCAGTGTGGTGGGAGCAGTGGTGCCCTCCCAGTCCTCCCAGCAGCAGGGACTTGTCCCCAGGCAGGGGTGGCACAGGTGGCAGGCCACTCACCAGCATGCTCCCCTCATGGGGGTAGAACTGCTCCCCACCAACGCAACCCATCTCCCATTTCCCTGATTTACCAGTCAATTTGATCAACCATTTAATTTTGTCAAAATCATTGACAGAAGAACATTAAAAGGAGAGTTATGCCACTTCTGTGCTCTATGGCTTGGACTAATTTATTTTAATTAGCTGTAACAAATTCATGGTTAAACAAGGCTCAAGAGGGTGCTATCTAAATGAGCTACTCATGGCATACACAGGACCATTAAAAAAACACTTCTCCACAGCTTGACTGTGTTCTCCCCCATCTAACTTGCAACTCATTATAGCTCTAGAGATAGAAAACAGAATGTAGCACCTAATTAAAATGTGAGCCTGTGTCCACAGATGATTTGATAGAAATAAATGCATTAAGCTGGTGAGAGAAACAGGAGAGAGTCATCACAATAAAAACATCTTGTTCAAGCAGAGTCTGGAGAAAGCTATACCTCTATTTTAGGCACCTGCATGAAGCTGGAGGTATTTGGGTCCTGATACAGCAAAACATTAAAAAAAAGCTGATAAAATATCTGTTGTTCTCATTAGGTATTCTGAACCCAACTGTGTAATAACAATTTTTAGCCTTTCATGTTGGTTGTCATAGAAATAGCATAAACAACCACTTATTTTGATAATAGATTTATAGTCTGTCTTCTGTTGTTTTAGTTGCTCTTTTCAAAAATTATATTGATGTATTTTTTTTGCATAAGTAGATGAGATATCTTCAACCATTGCAAAATTAATTTAATGTGCTACGTTAAGCATGTTAGACGCATGCATAGAACTTAATGGATTTTTAATACTGTTATTCTCCAAAATACATAAAAAGTATAAATAGCCAGACAGGAACTTAAAATTATACCTTCCAAAGAGAAGGAAACTAATCCTGTCTCGCTCTGTTTATCACAGGTGGGACAGTCCCCTGGTTGATCTGTTTTTCTCCAACCAGTTCCTTCAGATCACTACCAAGGTGCCACCCACTTCTGTGTATGGGTTTGGTGAACATGAGCACCCAACCTTCAAGCACAACATGGACTTCATTACCTATTTTATGTTCTCCAGGGAACCAGGCACCAATGGTAATTCACTCTATGCAACACTTGGTCCTAGCTTGTGTCACCAAAAGGAGGTGGCAAACGTGGAATGTCAAAAGCTTTGCAGGTATCTGTCGTCTTGATATCTTCTGAATTTCTACAAGCCTGCTAGGTTTTGTTCCCAGGAGAGACATCACTCTCTCAAAGAGAGATTTTGTAACCAATCTCTAAGCTGTGTCCTGCTCTCAAGGTCACACATCTGGTGTTCTTCTCGCTATCTCTCTCTCTAGCTGGTGTGGGAGGGAGCTGGTATTAGTATCAGCTCCTCACTTTAGTATTGGACAGAAACATTCTTGCACTAGGCGGGGCACTCTTGTACTAGGCACTGAGAAGAAAGCATGTACGAGAATTGCACCAAAGCTTTGTAAAGAAGCATTGTACCAGGCTGCACTTTGCAACAAAGCTTTGCAAAGAAGCATTGTACCAGGCTGCACTTTGCACCAAAGCTTTGTACAGAAGCATTGTACCAGGCTGCATTGTAACAGGCATTAAGCCCCGGGCCTGGAACATGGAGCCAAAAATAATAAAACTATCTTAAGCTTTCTGATACTGGGAATCAAAGTCTTTATGCTCAGGGGGGAAAACAACACCACAACTGGTAACCCCTCATGCTGAGACAAACAACAACAAATGGTGCCTGAAATGTGGAAAAGAACCAGTGGCAATAAATGGTGACCCTGACGCCAGACTGGACACCAGCTGCAATAGGTACCATCAGTTTTAATTAAAGACAAAGCCATGAATTGTTTTGAGGGAACTTTGAAACCTTTTATCAGAAGCTTTCTCACAGTGCAGTTTTCAGGAGAAAGTATACTGTGTGCCAAGATCCTGGTTCAGGAGAGCTTTGCATTTCATGCTTGGATCAATCTCTGCTCATCCAAACAAGCTGGACTCCAGCAGGACTGGGTATTTGGCTGAACTGGAGTCAGTGGTTGATAAGTTGGTTTTAACTAGAAAAGTGATTCTTATTCATGCCATTTTGAAGGGTTTAGCAGAATATAAAAGGTTTAACTGGGAAAGACTAAAAAATTCCATTGTGATAAGGCAGAAAAAACCCCTCTTTTCTGTCAATTTGACTTCACACCAATTTAGATGAAAAAATCCCCAACCTTTCAAAATAAGTCTCTATGAATGAATTTATTTCCTTGTCTGTGCATATGTATCTACCTGACAAAAGCTATGAAAAATAGCAAAGTCAAGTCATACCTCATGTGTTATGTTTCATTTGCCAACCTCTATGGAGTTCACCCTTCCTATATGTGTATAGAACCAGACTTCAATGCCCACGGTGTTCTCCTTCTGAACTCCAATGCACAAGGTAAAAAGATATATGGATTCCCTATATAGACTGTATATAGAAATATGATCGATTAGTGAGTATAAAATACTGTTTTACTGATTGCTTTTTCAATGTGATACAAATATGAGTGACTGCGCCTAACTAGGCTTCCAGGACTAATAGATTTTTCAAAGATTTTCCAAGGGATTTCAGTAGAATGAATTTTTAACAAGGAATTTGGGCATTTTAGGCATCTTCAGGGAAAATACATTCTTAACTTTTTAATGAAAATAGATGCAAATAGAGGGAAAGAAGAAGGTGGAAGAAATTTCCTCTGAGACTGGCATAACGAAATCAAATCAATTTAAGTTAGTCCTATATTCTGTCTTTGGAGAATAGTTTTGTATGTTGCCATGGTCACCTTACTGCATTAATCTAGTGGTATAATTTCAGAAAAGGGGAATCTTCACTTAGTCTATAAAATCAGTTTCCCCTGGCACACAATGGCTTTCAGTAAGATTAAAATAGCACAGAGGAACCCTAAACACAAACTTGTTGATCCTTTGTATAAATAGGAAACTGAGAGAAATGGATCTATGCTATCTACTCAGTGTGGGTTTCTGTGATTTATTGCTGCACCATGTCAATCTGAAAGCAGAGATTACAAAAACTCTGGGCAATGGCCTGCCTACCTTCAGGCCCTGTTTGCTCATCCAGTCATACCCACAAGGCACACAGAGGAGCCCAGCGTGCACACACCTAGGATGTTAGCTTCAAATATTTCAGCTGGAAGGGACATAAGACATACTTGTTGTACAGCTGCCTGAACACTTCAAAGCTGACCAAAAGCTTCAGTGTTAAACGTTGTTAAGGCATTATCCAAATGCCTCCTAAACACTGACACGCTCGGGGCATCAACAACATCTCTAGGAAGCCTGTTCCAGCATTTGCCCACCCTCAGTAAAGAAATGCCTCCTAATGTTGGGTCTCAACCTCCCCTGATGCATTCTTGACCTATTCCCATGTATAGTGCAGAGTTGGTTTGTGCTGAGGACTGTTTTTTCCCTTTTAGATGTTACTCTGTCTCCAAACCCATCTTTAACTTTCCACACTATTGGAGGGATCCTCGACTTCTATCTCTTCATGGGACCAACTCCTGAAAACATGGTTCAGCAATACCCTGAGGTTAGTAGAAAAGTGCACATGGCACATGGAGCAGTGCCTTGCAACACAGTCCTGTCAGCATCTGGTAGTATCAGCAGGTAGTGCAGCCAGAGCTTTGTCCTGATCCGTTCATACAAAGCCGCANATCTCTGCTCATCCAAACAAGCTGGACTCCAGCAGGACTGGGTATTTGGCTGAACTGGAGTCAGTGGTTGATAAGTTGGTTTTAACTAGAAAAGTGATTCTTATTCATGCCATTTTGAAGGGTTTAGCAGAATATAAAAGGTTTAACTGGGAAAGACTAAAAAATTCCATTGTGATAAGGCAGAAAAAACCCCTCTTTTCTGTCAATTTGACTTCACACCAATTTAGATGAAAAAATCCCCAACCTTTCAAAATAAGTCTCTATGAATGAATTTATTTCCTTGTATGTGCATATGTATCTACCTGACAAAAGCTATGAAAAATAGCAAAGTCAAGTCATACCTCATGTGTTATGTTTCATTTGCCAACCTCTATGGAGTTCACCCTTCCTATATGTGTATAGAACCAGACTTCAATGCCCACGGTGTTCTCCTTCTGAACTCCAATGCACAAGGTAAAAAGATATATGGATTCCCTATATAGACTGTATATAGAAATATGATCGATTAGTGAGTATAAAATACTGTTTTACTGATTGCTTTTTCAATGTGATACAAATATGAGTGACTGCGCCTAACTAGGCTTCCAGGACTAATAGATTTTTCAAAGATTTTCCAAGGGATTTCAGTAGAATGAATTTTTAACAAGGAATTTGGGCATTTTAGGCATCTTCAGGGAAAATACATTCTTAACTTTTTAATGAAAATAGATGCAAATAGAGGGAAAGAAGAAGGTGGAAGAAATTTCCTCTGAGACTGGCATAACGAAATCAAATCAATTTAAGTTAGTCCTATATTCTGTCTTTGGAGAATAGTTTTGTATGTTGCCATGGTCACCTTACTGCATTAATCTAGTGGTATAATTTCAGAAAAGGGGAATCTTCACTTAGTCTATAAAATCAGTTTCCCCTGGCACACAATGGCTTTCAGTAAGATTAAAATAGCACAGAGGAACCCTAAACACAAACTTGTTGATCCTTTGTATAAATAGGAAACTGAGAGAAATGGATCTATGCTATCTACTCAGTGTGGGTTTCTGTGATTTATTGCTGCACCATGCCAATCTGAAAGCAGAGATTACAAAAACTCTGGGCAATGGCCTGCCTACCTTCAGGCCCTGTTTGCTCATCCAGTCATACCCACAAGGCACACAGAGGAGCCCAGCGTGCACACACCTAGGATGGATAGGTTAGCTTCAAATATTTCAGCTGGAAGGGACATAAGACATATTTGTTGTACAGCTGCCTGAACACTTCAAAGCTGACCAAAAGCTTCAGTGTTAAACGTTGTTAAGGCATTATCCAAATGCCTCCTAAACACTGACACGCTCGGGGCATCAACAACATCTCTAGGAAGCCTGTTCCAGCATTTGCCCACCCTCAGTAAAGAAATGCCTCCTAATGTTGGGTCTCAACCTCCCCTGATGCATTCTTGACCTATTCCCATGTATAGTGCAGAGTTGGTTTGTGCTGAGGACTGTTTTTTCCCTTTTAGATGTTACTCTGTCTCCAAACCCATCTTTAACTTTCCACACTATTGGAGGGATCCTCGACTTCTATCTCTTCATGGGACCAACTCCTGAAAACATGGTTCAGCAATACCCTGAGGTTAGTAGAAAAGTGCACATGGCACATGGAGCAGTGCCTTGCAACACAGTCCTGTCAGCATCTGGTAGTATCAGCAGGTAGTGCAGCCAGAGCTTTGTCCTGATTCGTTCATACAAAGCCGCAGCTTCAGATCCATGGGAAAACTGGAGTGTGCTCAAGCACCTGTGAACAGTCTGAGTGTCGCAGGCAGGCTGGGTGTTCAGTGCACATCTCTAGCCTTTCCTGCAGTATTTCAGGATGGGATGCAGGAGTGCACTAAAGGGATGCAATGATCAGAAAGAAATGTGTCTAAGCTTACTCCTGTCTGGGCTGTCACAGTTTTATAGTTTTTGCTGTATGACATCACTGCATTTTGACACTGCAGGCCAAGAAAACTAACTAGGCAGAGCACAGATAGGAATGTTTGGGAACTTTACATATGCTGGATTTCAGAGATATTGAATGGACTTTAAAGTCTTCAAGCCTTTATTTGCCAGTGGAATTGCTTGCTGATTTTGGAGCCATCAGGCTGGGTTTTACTAATGAAAACCCATATAATTGCATTGGAGAGCATAAATGTATAACAATGCATTTACTGCTGTCTCTCAGAGGATGTAACTACTTGTTATCCAGATTTTCCAGAAGACTGAGAGTACACATGCAAATGGCTGTTTTGAAAGTGTACATGCAATTCTTATCTAGTGAGGACTGTGCAGAAAAAAGTAGCAAATAATATGTTTTTCCTGGTCACCAAATCATGTTTCAACTGGGCCTTTCCACAGAAAATTGCCACCTCGGACCCAAGCTGTGTACATAAAGAAATCAGTGGCAAACCTAAAAACTGGAGCAAAGCTGGAGTAAGCATGTTACAGTGAGAAGGGGGGGTCACTGTGCAGACCTGGAGGATTAGGCTGCAACTGGAAGGCTGAACAGGGTAGGGCATCCCAGAGCCAGGCACTCAGAGCTCACAGCAAGATGTGCATGTGCTCTGCCTTTCCCCGTGCCACCCCTCAAAGGGGCCTGAGCTTTGATCTTTAGCAAATATTTTGTCCTTTTTTTTCCATATCCTATGCTTGCCTTCATTTAAAGTGCCTGTAGGGGAACAGAAATATTGTGGTTTAGAGCAAGGAAAAAAGAGGATTTAGCCTAGAGGTAAGGTATTTCTGGGCTCTGGTTTGGTGAAGGAAGGAATAAGACTTGCTCATGCTGCTGTTTTGGGAAGGCTAGAGCTTCTCTGGGGTGGTGGGCTCTGCTTGACCTTCCTTTTCCAAGGAGAGGTTCAGGTGCTACCTGCCAGAGAGATGAGAGGCTGATGGAACTCCTCCATGTCCTGGAGCAGGAGCAACTGCTCTGTTGCTTGGAGGCTCCCAGCTCCCTGTGCACATCATCCTCACCAGTTGTCTGTCATGGTTTAACCCCAGCTGGCAGCTCAGCCCCACACAGCCCCTCGCTCACGCCCCCCCAGTAGGGTGGGGGAGAGAATTCAAAGGGTAAAAGTGAGAAAATTCGTGGGTTGAGATAAAGACAGTTTAATGGGTAAAGCACAACTGTGCACGCAAGCAAGGCAAAACAAGGAATTAATTCACCAGTTCCTAGGAGCAGGAGGGTGTTTAGCCACCCCCAGGAACTGGGGGAACATGTGGGCTGAACATGTGACTGTTGCTGAGGAAGACAAATTACATCACTCTGAATATCCTGCTTTCCCTTCCTCTTCCCCCAGATTTATGTGCCAAGTATGAAGCCATTTGATATGGGATATCCCTTGGGTCAGTTGGGCTCAGCTGTCCTGGCTGTGTCCCCTCCCAGCTGCTTTTGTACCCCCAGCCTCCTCACTGGTGTTGTGGAGTAAGGGGAAAAGAAGGCCTTGACTCTGTGTAAGCACTGCTCAGCCAAATCAAATATATCCCTGAATTATCATTACTATTTTCAGCACAAATCCAAAATACAGCCCATACCTGTTATTATAAAGAAAATTAACTATATCCCAGCCCATACCAGCACACACCATCTCTGATGCCAGTGCCACAGACCAACAAGCAAACTGGGCTTTTAACTCACACATNTTGATCTCCATTTCAAGGGAGTTAGTGCACCAGTACATTGGAAATTAGAGCCACGCCTGTTCCTTTTCAAAGTCTTTTACTGATGTTGAAGGCAGCATTTCTGTGACTTAGCAGGTGGTCAGCATCTGAAAATAAAGAGTGCTCACTCTCCAGCTGATGGGTAGTGGCAGCTCACTTTCCACTCCTGTCTCTGGAAATGGAGCTGGAGCACAGAAAACAAGGTAAGGGAGAGCAGTGGGCGTCTCCTAATGAGACATGTCACATGCCAGGACAAAAAAATCCTGTTCTTTATTCTTCAAGCTTATGCTCAACTCTCTAGGGAATCTTAAAGAATGCATGTTAGTAATTTCAATGTGAAATAATAACTTCTTCAGTAAACATCCTGAAATTCCAAGGTCAAAAATGTTACAATTACCATATTATTAGTCTCTAGGGTAATAATTTGGCTTTTATGTACAAGATATGTGGGAAGGTGAAGGAGACAGAAAAGACTTTATTTTTCAATTGTCTTTTCTGTCACACTGAGAGGATTTTCCCTGTGCAGTCATTGTCATGGTGTAGGGAAAGAGAAGGTAGAAAGGAGAAGTGTGACTGACGTCTGCAAGGCACTGCTCAGCAGCACGGCTCAGCTCCATCAGCTGTTTGCATGGGTCTCCTCTGGGAATCGGGGTTTTGGGAGCTCCTGCCTGCAGGAGCCCCTGGTGGGACCAGGCTGCACTGCTGCAGAGCTTCTCGGTGGAGCAGCACCTGCCTCCCTCCTGAGCAAGCATCTGCCTCAGTCACTGCTTTTGCAGGGACCACTCATTTTGTTTCTCTAGGATGGCCCCACTGGTGTGGCACAGTGGCCAGCTGCCAGTGGGTGCACAGCTGGTGAGAACAAGGGAACTGTTTCCAGAGCAAAGTGTTTTACACTCCTGCCACATCTAAGATTGTCCTGCCCAGCTCTCTCTATATGACAGTGATCACATTTTTTTCCTACTGCAGAAGAGGTCTGGTGTGCAGAACAGTTATGTAACACAAATCTCACTTTTAATGGCAAACACCTCAGCTTGCAGTAGGGTGAGAAAAAGCAGTAACAAGCTAAAGAGTTCAGGCACTGACCTGAGCCTGGCTGAAGCTCTGCAGTCACACCTAACACCAGGCCAACCTTGCCAAGACCACTGCTGGCCTTTCAGAAAGACTAGCAGTGCACAGCAGTAGTGTGTGAGCTCCATAACAAGACGCTCAGGAATGTTGGGGTTCAAAAACAGATATTTAATAGCTCTTGGGTAATGGCTGGGAATTTGTTATTTTATCTCAAATTTTCCAATAACAAGCTGTAAGTGAGCATACTGTAAGTCTCCTAATTCTGTTTGGAGAGAAAATTGCTGGTTTGCTTCCTCCTTACAGAAGTGTGGTCTAGTTACAGGTGTAAGGGACCTCAGGGGTCTCTAGTCCACTCTCCTATTGGAGAGGTAACATGGGGAACCCGCTTGTACATAGATTTTATCACAGGTGATTCAGTGAGAGTCTTGCAGCTGAATTCCCCAAGAAGGAACAAACAGCTGATAAATGTTTTGTGCAGCAAAAAACAAGGTTTGAAGACCTTGGCATTGAAAATCCTTAAATTTTTTACATTCCTGAGGTTGTGAGCATCTTCTTTATGGTTCAGCTGCTGCAGGGCCTTTCTTTTTGCTCTCCTAAATCAAAGCTTAGCTTCTGTTAACAGACTTTGAGTGAAGGTTACCCTCTAGCTGATTAAGTGCCCACAGCACTCAGCTGCTTGCCTTACTCACAGCAGATGAGCTGGATACAGCTACGTGGGCCATAGGAGCACCTGTGGAATTTAGCCACTGTGTAACTATACAGGAACACTGAACCCAGTGCATTAACCCACCTGGGTCTTATAGTTTCCTTCTGTAACTCCTCTTTGAAGAAAGGGAGTTGAAGCAAATATCAAGCTTCAGAAATCATTTTCTGTGGCTAATTAGGGTGTAAGATTAGCAATCTGCATTGCAGGACAGCTCAGCTACTTTGTGAGCACCTCTCTCCAGCCTCTGTGATATATAGGCATAACTCTGACACTGACTCTCTCTCATCAAAGTCTTTGGTCATAGTGTTAACAGAATAGGATCCTGATTTACTCTATAGAATTTATAACCTAGTTAATATCATTGATGCTCATATTAATAACCTTATTTGTCCAATAATCCAACACAGGGAAAATGAATACAGATCACCTGCTCCCTAGACACAGATTTTATCTGTTAGATATACTTGTTTCCACTGAACTTCATTCTTACCACAAAATGCTTCAGGGTACCTCCTCAATACGACAGCTCTCAGGTGGCTCTGAAAAAAGCAAACCAAAAATTATACATAATGCTAAGTTATGTAAACATGGAAAAACTAACAGTGAATTTATTAAACACCAGGAGTTATTTAACAAACAAGTGCAGGAAGAATTGTGGAACAGAAAACAGAATTTTTTTTTTTACTGTTTCTGCACCATATCTTTGTCCTTCCCAAACCCCCCTCATTTTGGATACCCCATATGTTTGCTGTTTCTGTGTTTTCCTCCCTCAGTTCCCCTGCCATACCCCATCTACCTTTTCTGATTCTATGGGAGTCAGTTTTGCCCAGCAGGCTTTCTCTGGCTGCTGCACTTTCTGATCATTTGTATGCAGAATGCAATCTATATGAATTAACTAGATCCTAAATATATATCAAACCCAACTTGAGTTTTCAGGTTTGCAAAATTACATTCCTGCCTCTGCTGATCCATCTGTGAGTGAGTACCATATGTCAGTTACTTTATCAGGAAGCTTCAGGGGGATCCATTAGAGAGAGTCCACAGCATAATTAGAAAAAAGAACATTTGTTTTCCCAGCTGCCCTGTTTTCATCCTTCCTCTTCAAATGTTCTGCTGGTTTCAATTAAGCTCACCATAGATGCACCAGCCTGGTGAACCTGGAGAACTAATTGCTTTAAAAACTAAATATCTTCCTTGCAAGGTAGATATTTTTCTGTTAGTTCAGCTGTAATCCCAAACTGCTCAAGGGATGCTGTCACAAAATACTGTCTCACTCTGTGGTCCAGAATGACACAGCACCATCCCCTGAGGGTGAGCAGGTGAACCCCAGCAAACCCTGGTGCTGGGGACATGCCCTTTTGGAAGGGCTCTGACTGACACACCAGTGGCCACAGCTCCACCTCAGCCCCACTGCTCTCCACCTGCTCAATAGGACATGGGGGAAGAAGCCAATCCCCATCCAACTCTTGAAATGCATTGTATTGGCAATGTCCCAGACTGACTGCCCTCCCTGGGGTATCACAGGACCCAGAGCAGAGCTGCTCAGCAGTTCCCACTGCCTCTGCCCAGGCTGGTCACCCCTTTCCCATTTCCCAGCCTGCTTGGGAAGAGGCAGCAGATGCCATGCAGACATCCTGCCAGGGCACAGGGCTCTGCATTTAGCTGCAGGATTAATATTTATCAGCCAGTTTTCCCTATTTCTCTTGTCCAAGATGAGAAGCCTGTGCACAAAGCATTTTATTTCATTAGGGAGTTCTTTTGTTTTGGTCTGTTTTTTTAACCTTGTTTGTAGAGGTCATTCTCTGTTTACAGTAGAGAAAGCAAGGGCAAAATATGCATCTGCTTTAGGAGCACAAAATGGTGGGTTCACAATGCTCATCCTGCTGCCTTTGCTGGTCTAAAACAAGCTCTGCTGCCTCCTCAGATGAATTTATCCCTAACATAGTGAGTGTGGATGTGACAGAGGAGAAGACTTCTTGCCCTGAGGCTCGCCATACTGTGTTGGACACCTTGGTGCTGGCTCACAAGGTGTCTGGGAGATTGTCCTGAGCCATCACACCCCATTCAGCTCTCCATGGAAAACCCCAGCAGAGCTTGAAAGATGGTCTGGGTGATCAGATGTGTCCACACATGCTGGGAAAGAACTGATTACATGTGCAAGGAAATGGGATAGCACCAGGGTAGTTATGGCATGTGTCTGCCCATTGGCCTCTCTCTACAAGGTAGGCACCACCTTTGTGTGTTCAGGGCCCTGGCAAGGGCACAGCTGAGTGCCTCTGTGGTGGGAACATGCTGCTGAGAGCTGCTCTCACTTCTCTGAAGACCTCAGCCTCCAGCTGAACTGGAGGAGAAGTAGGTGTTGAGGAGGATCAGGAAAGTTAAGTCAGGTGGGACAGGACAAGCAGCAGATGTACAGGGCAGCTGTGCTGATCAGCTGGAGCATCCCACCTGGAGACACCCAAAGCATTAACCTCACCAGTGGTTATGGCCTCCTTATGTTTCTGCTTATGTGAAACAGCAGCATCCCAACAAGTGAAAGCACACTGTAGCCAAATTTGTAATCTTTGACTGTGTGTTCCCAAGCCTTTCTTGTTTGGAAGCAATTTATCCTGTGTGTTTCCCAGCTCAGGGGCATTAAAAACATCCTCAGCTTTCTCTGCCTCTCTCCCACATGTGGTTTTCTGTCTGATGCACTTTGTAAATCCCTGTACTGGTGCTCTATCATGTGATGTATTTTAGAGCAATTTCAATTCAATTCAGCCTTGAATTTCAGCCTTGCTTTCCCAGGTCAGATTCTTCCTAGAGAAAATCCCCTAGGAAGGTGTGCCTTTGTGCAATGCATCTCCAGAGAGCTTAGCAATGCAATAGATACAGACTGCGAGACATGCCTTGTTTTATTTATTTAAAGTAGATGGGGTTTAGCTCCCCATATGCAAGTTTTGTTGGTTTTCCCTTCTTAGCATAATTGCCTAACTATGGAGATCCACAAGGAAATTAGGGTAAAACCATTATTTAGCCAAAGGAGGACAATAGCTGCAGCTGATTAATAAGTCATGGTCCTTACTAGCTACTAGATTTTCACGTATTTACTGCAAATGTGTTAGAAATACAAATCAAAGGTTAGTTTCATTGGATTTTAACTGAAGTAAGGCTTTCAGGAGATGCCCCACAGAAAACACTGGTGTATACTAATGAGACAAAGCCAGATTTCAGCTTATTTGTAGAACAGACACATCATGATTGCCCTCTGCTCATCCCAGGTTACCACAGCAGCTCTCACCAGGGGAAGCAGAGCAGGATGCATTGCTTCCCTGTGCTCTCAATTGAGTTTCCTCATGCCATTTGCAGATGGATTACATTCAGTGGAAATCAAATATTTATAAAATCATATTTAACTCATTACCTCATGTTTCAGTTGAGAATTTTGGGACCAAACAGTAACTCTGGCCTTGAAGAGGATTGTCTATGCCTGGCAACACAAGGCTGTGGGCCAGCAATAACATCAGTCAGCCATAAATGAGTTTCATCAGACTGGTGTGTAAATATGATTAAATTTCAGAGACCTCAAATAAAGATTAGACTCTTGATAAGTTAGTTCAGCTGGATATGGCAAGAGAAGTTTGCAAAGCTTATGTTGCTCTGTGTTGTTGGAGATTTGCCTCTGTTGACCAAGGGGTTTGTGTACTTGTGGTGTATCAGGTGGCATGAGGATCCACGCTGGATTTCTGCTGGCATGTGCCCTGTAAGTGAGGGCTCACACTGCTGTGCAGAGGCTGAGACCACATTTGACATTAGCCTGGCTTTTATACACCGTGTCTTTCACCAGGGTGTTCTTAGAAGTGATGCTCAGTGTTGGTGCTGTTGGAGTCTCTGTGAAGACCAAGGATCCACCAGGAGAAGTGCCAAGCATGCTGTGCTGAATGCTGCTGTGCACTCAGGAGAAAGGAATGGGCATTTAATGGGGGTGCGATGCCCGCGCCCTGGTCTTTGTGCCTTAAATGGTCCGGAAGCCTCTCCTGGTGTTTCAGAACAGCTTCTTTTCCCCTCACCCCTTGTGTTTATGAATTCCTCATTCCTGCTGCAGGCCATTGGACGCCCACACATGCCAGCCTACTGGTCTCTGGGATTCCAGCTCTCCTGCTGGGGCGATTACAGCCTTGGTGTTTTAAAGGAAACTGTTGACCACATGAAGCACTATGACATCCCATATGTAAGTATGAATCTTTCACTCTCTGTGCTAATCTTACACTCTGAAATGAGGTGAGTAAAATTATAAAGGAGGAAAAATAATTATCTTACAAAGAGAATTGTAGAATGAAAGGACATTCATAATCTTATGTAGTGGGTTTGCACGCAATATCTTCACAATGCTTAAAAGAACATTTGAAGTGGGCTGTGAACATGATGTTTAAGTGCTGCTCTTGGCTGCATAGCAGGCAATTCTGGTGTGGATTTGCTGTTATGCAGTATGAGGTGCTAGCATTTTAAAAACAAATAATGAAAAACAAACTTCTGATGCAGATCACTGCAAAATAGTTGCTAAACTGGGGCTTCTACATTTTCTTGTAGTCCACTTCTAGGATTACAATTACAATCTCTTAGGTTTCATTACATACATTAGTTGCCTTTTAGAAATACAGTTGCATACATTCTGATTTCTGCATCAAATATTTCAGTCATAGAATCATACAATAGCTGGAGCTGCAAGAGGCCATTAAAAGCCATCTAATCCAGCCCACCTGCAATGAGCAGGAACATCTTCAACTAAATCAGGTTGCTCAGAGTCCCATCCAACTTAATCTGGAATGTTTCTAGGGATGGGGCATTCACCATCTACCCGTGCAACCATCTCATTGTAAAAAATTCCTTCCTTCTATCTAGTATGAATCTACCCTCCTTCAGTTTACAACTATCACTCCTTGTCCTATTGCTACAGACCCTACAAAAAGTCTGTCTCCTACTTTCTCATAAGCCTCCTCTAGGTATTTAAAGGCTTCAGTAACTTCTCCCTGGAGCCTTCTCTTCTCCAGGCTGAACAGCCTCTCTCAGCCTGTCCTCATAGCAGAGGTGCTCCAACCCCTCTACTCATTTTTGTGGCTCTCCTCTAGACTTGATCCAACAGATCCATGTCTTCCCTGTCTGAGAATTCCAGAGCTGGACAAAGTATTAATGTAATCTTTTATTTAAAAAATGTTTAGGATGTTCAGCATTATGATATTGACTACATGGAACATCGTCTGGACTTTACCTATGATAAAGAGAATTTTGCTGGTCTGCCAGAGTTCATGAAAGAGATGAAGAAGAATGGAAAGCAAAATGTTATGATTCTGGTAAATTAACAGTGCTGCTAATTATTTCTCCATTTATAAGAACTATTCACAGCATAATCTTTATAGCAGTACGTAGGTCCTAACACATGTATACTAATGTAGCAGATTTTCTATTTTCTCATATGTTGAGAAGAGCTGAAGAAAAATTGTTCACAGATTTAATTTTTAAAAGTGTTATCTTTATTTGATATCTCTGTACCAGTATCATCTCTATACCAAAACATTAATTCTATGTCAATTTTTCCCCACTCAGTTATGAGAAATTTTGCCTCTGACATTGGCTTGCTTTCATGCAATTATTTCCCTGAAATGAACAAGTTTATTTAATACACATACAAAAATAGCAAATAGTGGGGAAAAAAAATCTATTCCTAATCACTCTGGGAGCTACTAACTAGAATTCATGTTTCCTTGTACTTACTTTTCATCTAAGTTATTGTGAGAGATGATTACTTGTATACAAATTTGTGGAAAATGTATGTTGAACCTCTAACTAAAAGTGGCATATGGCCAAATGAATTAATTTTGATACAAGTGGAAACTGGAGTTTTCCACCTTCCCCAGTAAATTTTTCCAACAAAATTTGCTGCTTCTCTCCAGCACTTCCCCATACATGTCCTTATACCAAAATGACTCTGTTACAATAGCTAAGTGAGCACCAGTGATGGCAAGGAAACTGGAAACCAATTTAATCAAAATTTAAGTAAAGATGAAAATAAATAAATAAATAAAATTAAATCCATTGATAAATTCACAAAATCTTGCTCTCCAGGGTCCCCCAGCAGTTTAGCAGTAGGAGGACTGCACTCCCCAGAGTAGGCTGAAATTTCTTCTCCATAAGCACTGGGGACAGGATAAGAAGAAAAGCATTTTAAATTGCAGCAGGACAGATTCAAGGCAAACATTAGGGTAAAGCTGCCTGTCTGCAAGGTGAGCTGAGCAACAGACAGCTGCTGGGGCCAGGGTCTCTCCCCAGGTGGAGCTGTGAACAAGTCAAACATGCATCAGGCATGGCTCAGGCTGAGCTGACTCACAGCCACAGGGTAAGAAGGAGGAGGAGATAATCCCACAGAGTTCCTCTCAGGACTTTTTGCTGTAACTGTAGATTTTTAATCTGTTTCTTACCTAAATGGTGAGTTTATATATTTCATTTGGGTACTACGTATTTGTCCTTACTTCCAGCTGCCAGTCTCTCACCCTTCTATGTTCTTTCTTGATACACTGATTCAAATAAGTGTATTCTCCCTCAGCCTTTCTCTGCTAGGCTAAACAAACACATTTACCTATAATTATATTGATGGCTCGTGCTTCTAAGGAGACCAGGATTCAGTTAATCCAACTGAATCATGATGGACAGGTCATTAATGTTTGGACCCTAAGTCAATCCAGTCCTTTTAAAATAAGGGCCATGTTTCTCTTCTTGCCCTGGGGGTCCTGTCAAAGGCTTGTGGAGAGAGAGACTGAACAGCAGAGTCCTGAATTGTGGTACAGTTGCTCTTTCACTTGTGCTTGTGTATCTGGAGTCAAGATAAGCAAGAGCTGCTGTAGTTTCCTCATCTAAAAATCACATTATCTTGTTAAATAGATAGATTAAGACAGAAGTGCCTCCCTCTTGTCCTTATTTTTTCCTCACAGTTTGTTGTGGAGTTTAAAATATGACTGAGGATGATGGACTAGTCAGCACCACAGATAGCTGTATCAGTGTCTTCTTTTTAATTGGGAGATTTCTGATAGTTTTTTTAAACATACCTTTTATTATTTGCCTAATCTTTGATTTGGTGTACTATAATTCCATTTACTGCTAGGAATCTCAAACAAAACCACACAGCCCAAGTGATCAACTACATGTTGATAATGGAAACAGCAGTCTATAAAGTGAATGCTGCTTGCCAGCCATTTGTCCCTAAACCTTCCCCTGAAGGTTCCATTCTGAGAAACTCAGGGGTGCAGCAGTGAAATCAGTTTTCATCAGTGAAGGTTCAAGGCATAGTGTTTAAATAGTAACAGATTACTAAGTCACTTTGATGGAAAGAAACTTTAAGACAAAAATAGATCCAAATTAAATGGATCCATCATTGTAAATAACTAAGCAGTAGTGAGCACATGTGCTCTCAGAACTGATTGCTCTTTCTAACTGTTAGGCAGTTTAGGCTCTCTATAACCTCAGTACTGCTCTAAAATGATCTAATCTCTTACAGCTGTAACATTAAACACCACATGCCTATTTATTGGTTTATCTCAAAAGAGTTTGCAAAACATTAATATAGGAGCAAAATACCAGGAATTTGAGATAGCTCTTCCTATGCACTCTTGCCTTTCAGTAAATACATGATAGTCATCTCTTTTTCATCAATGTTGGGATGTCTCCAGTTGTTTTGCACTTCCTACTGGGTATGAAGCTACAGGCAAGCAGTCATGGTTTAGTGGGTGAGATACATTGTCTTCCTTATGAGTTCAATAGTATTTTTAAAGCCTTTCAGTTTCTCAGATAGCACATTCTGCAGCAGTGCAGGGAGCTGTTGCTATATAAATTCAGCTGTTAGACAGATGCAAGGAACATAGCAACTCTTTAATTCATACAATGAGCTAATGGGAATCTAGATAGGAAATGTTTCTTTCATCTTTCCACTAACCTGTAACTACAGCCTGTCTTCTGCTCTAGTTCTTTAGCCAAGCTTGTGGAAAAAAAACAAAAGCTGAGCCAGTCTGTCCTTCATTGTTTAAAAGTTAATAAGAAGTATATCTTGCACAGGTACCGAAGTTTTCTATTTTCACTTTATTACAGTTGCTGATATCTCTGTCAAAATCTGTCTGTTAGCATTCTTTAGTGATATAAAGTATTCCCCTAAGTTGAGTTGGGAGCTGGAGCAGTGTGAAGGGTTTCATTCCAAAGTAATAGTGAAGCCAAGCTGGGTGCAATCAAGGCAAGTGTAATCCAGTTGAATACTGAAAGAACAATTTTCAATTTAGGTTCCCTTTGGGTAGTGACAGTAATGGGCGAGTTCCCCAAATATAGCAGATTGTTCCCCAAATATGTTCCTCCCTCATAATGATTTCAGGAAATGGGCTCTGACTGCAGCCAGTTAGTGTCATGGAAAGCCTCTAGCAAATGGATTTGGGGAATGAGTTCACATCTCAGACCACTTTGGTCACAAGCAAAGCACAGATCCTGACAGCCAGCAGTATTAACACTGGCATCCTGCCTGAGGATGGCACCTGAACTCAGCTGTGCCACCATCACTGTGGTGGCTGGTGCCACACCAGCAGGAGGTCTGCCCCCCATGCTTGCACCCAGTGCTGAGAGCCCTCTATGACTTGGTCACCTTGAGAGTAGCATGGCTCTGTTACTGGAGCTCCAAGTACAGCCCTTCCGTGCTTCTCTCTCCTGATCTCTTTCAGAGGCCGCCTCTATTTGGGGGAAATTGTGACTTTGCATGTCAGCACTTGGTCATCATCATTGAACTGAATAATTGTGCATGTTTCAGCTGTGTCAGAACAAATATATCCTTTAGAAACAAAGAACTTCTAAAGTAGCAATGACTACACTGAAAAACTATAAACATTTTTACTAGAGGATCTTTAATGAAAGACCTTGTATACCATCTATTGTCATACTAAAAATACAAACAGCTAGGAATGACATAAGTGACGAAATACTTCAAAGTCAAGAGCAACATGCTCATGACTCAAAATAATGCTCGATATCTTTAATGTTTTGAAATCAAATTGTATGAGCTGTAGAGGCAAAAATTTTCAGAGATGAGTTTTTATGGATGTGCATCGAAATATATGTTTGGGGTGGGGCCACAGGTGGAAGTACACCAGTCTGAGTACATGCTGGGTGGTCCCAGGTCTTTAGGCAGTCAGATGGAGTTAAGGATGCTCAGCACTTCTTCCCTGAAATGCTAAACAGATGAGTGAAGATTTAACAGGCATGAAACTCCTTCCCCACAAACAACCCTTGCGTGCACTGAGAGGTTTTGTTTTCTTTAGGGCAATACTAATCCTGCATAATGTATTAGATTTCTGCTCTGGAGAAACCTTTCAGCTGAAGGAAACCATAAGTTTAGATTAGGAGTAGCTAATTAAGCTGACTTCTTCTAGCCTTCATGTCCCTTGAGAGACATCTTTACCACAATTATAAGATAATTATTGTAGATGGACAGTTTTCTCTTTTGCAAAGTTGGACTACTGAACAAGTTAAAATGTAATGGACATTTATAGTCCTTATGGAGGTGAGACTAGAGCTAGATAAAGTTAAACAAAATTTTGGACTTAAAGCAGGGATTTAGCTGTAGCTTTTGTTGAGGCATGGAAGGATATACTTCCCTCACCAGGGCTATAGTTATCAGGGGGCTTACAAGTAAATCAGGCAATTAATTCAGGTATTTAAATGAGATTTAAAACAAGCTTTTAAAGCAACTTACCATTTGGGGGTCTGATACTTTTTTCTTCTTAAGGCATTTATTAGTTAGACCCCAGTCACATTTTGGTTAAAATTCACTTGAGTTATTGCACAACTGAGTGGAAGAATTGTTTCAATTGTGTTTTTGTCCATTGTGTTTCATAACTGAAAGGTTTTGCCTAAATCAGAACCTGAGGAAGGAAGATTTTCTAAGGAGAAAGTAACGAATTCCTTTCTAAAATGGCTGCAGTCTTTATCTGTTCTAGAAAACACAAAGCAGATAGTTGCTTCCAATTAGGGATGTATTGCAAAGTGCACTTACCTCCCTTTGGTTGCAGCTGATTGCAGGGCAGAGTAGCAGAGTACCTCTTCATTCACTGGCATCTCAAAGTATTCCTAACTTTGACACTTCCCAACATGGTGGGTGGGCCTCTATCATCCCCAGGAGCTGATCAGGCTCTCTTTGTATCACCTTGGTGGCTACTGATGGTCATCCTGAGGCAGAGAAGTTGGTGTCAGTACCACTGGCAGTAGTGGGAGGTGGTGACCACCCCAGGCAGTGGAAAGGGACGGGAAGGACAAGCTGTGGGGTGTGAAATGCTGTGGTTGTGGTGCCTGGGGACAGCAGAGGTGTAAGGCCCCACAGGCCGGTGTGAATTGGGATTCTCTGCATCAGACTGGCATAAAACACCCCTGTTCAACACTGGTTTGCAATGGAGGGCTAACAGGGCCCTTTTGAGGTTGGATGTGCCCAACTTCAAGCCCCTTGAAAAGTTTTAGTTATTCCAGCATTGAGCTGTTGACGCTGAGGCAGCTGGAATAAGGATGGCCTGGGAGGAAACCCAGGGGTGCTCAAGTGTGGGAATGTCCAGCAGAGCACCCAGGCACAGCAGAGACCTTGGTGGCAGGGGGAGTGAAATCTAGTGCCTCTCTTAAAATAATTTGAACATAGGAAGTCTCATAAAAAAAAAAAAGAGAGTATTTAGTAATTTCACATTGCTTTTGCCTTACACAAGAAATACTCATGACATATCCTAAATTACTTTTTCTAAGTTAGTATGTGCTCTCAACTCTTATTAAATTTTAATGCTGTTTTCTTCCAATATTTTTGCAATCAGTATTAAGAATATAATCCAAATTTTTTAAAAATATACAAATAGAAGAGTAATTGCTACCTCTGGGATTTCAATAAAGGAAGTGTGATCACTCTTTTCAGGACCCTTTCATAACCAAGGATGAGGAGTCAGGCACTTACAGACCTTATGAACTCAGCCAGGAAATGGGAGTGTGGGAGAACAGCTCTGATGGCGTGACTCCTGCTGTTGGGCAGGTGGGTTTTTAAATTTTGTGATGCATTTTGTCTAGTGCTGCTTCAAAACAATAAAGCAGCAGTGTAATAGAAATGAGAAAATAACCAGGATTTACATATGTAACTCCTAGGCCTGGCCTCCTGGAGATTCTGTGTTTCCTGACTACACCAATGCCAGGACAGTGGAATGGTGGACCCAGTTGTGTCTGGAGTTTAAGGATGTCCTTGACTATGATGTATGTATCTGGATTGGATGTCTCATTATATCTGCTCTCCCTTCTTTAAAAAAAAGAAAATTAAGATTTTCATATCTTACTCCCTTTATTAAAGGATATGAACGAACCATCCAATTTCATGAGAGGCCAGAGGCCTGGATGTGCTGATACTGAAATCAATAACCCTCCTTACACTCCTAGTAAGTATAATAGTATAATTTCATTGCCATGAATTATTTATTAACATTATATTATAATTTTTATTTCTGTTTTATATACTTCTGTTTTATATATACTATAGTATATTATATTTTATAATAATATTAATAATATAATTTCATTGAGAGGTTTTTTGTTTGTTTCTTTGGTTTTCTTGTTTGTTTTGTTTTAAACCTGGATAGGATATATATTAGGGGGAAAAAAATCCATTCTCTCATTTTCCATCTTTCCCTGCCTGTTCTGTATGTTCAGTTACATATTTGTTCAAGACTCTAGTGGCTCAGCTTTGATGAAATATCAAAAACAATCACTTTCCTCTGTCCAAGGTTCTGCCTCGTAACAGGACTAGAAAAATGACCTTTCCTGCCATTCTCTGAGCAACTGGTCAACATCAGAAGAAGTTACCTATATACTGTAACTCAGCATCAGACTTATGGAGTAACCCTTCTGCCTTGCCACAGCTACTCTCAGAGATGGGCAGTCTCTGCCTTCTCACAAACTATGACAAGGGAGATGGTATCTCTCTGGTGCCTTAGTTCAATATATTTCCTTTCTCTTAGGAAACAAATTTTCACTGTGTTGCTAGAAATCAGCTAAAAATAAGTTTTAAAATGTCTAACCCTATGGGAAACGTATAGGAATGGAAAAATCTCTTCCAGTAGCTGAGTTAATGATATGCTCATTCTTCCCCAGGAAGCCATGAGTACCTATGATTATTGCAGTTAATCCAGCCAACATTTCCCCAGGAAAGTCCAGCTGCCTGAGCAATGCTAATATGCAGTAGGAAGCTGAGACATGAGAGTTGGAGTATTGGCAGTGGAGTATTGGAAATGTCCCCTTTTTCCCTTCAGGCTTTTGTACTCTCGTGAGAATTCTAAATTTTGTTTTATTAAATGGCTTTTTTTTAAACTTTGAATATAAGAGAAACATAAGCATAGCAAAAGCATGACAAAATATTAGAAAGAGATTGTAAATTTTTGAAAGCAGAAGCAGAGCTTTTAATGATGATTTTGGTGTTTGCTCTCTTTGTGGGGTAACCACTGCATACTTACCCTGTGAGTCTTGACCAAAGCTCAGGGACTGATGAGAATTTCCACCTTTGCCTTAAATTACCTTCATTTTTTCTCAGCCTTCTCAGCTGCATAAAAGATGTGAGACACTGGGTAAATTGGCCAAAAGAGCAGAGCTCCCTTTACATCACAAATTGAGGACTGAGAGTGAGCCCATGCAGTGGCTTCTGAGCCATGCAGCCGAGCTTTGTGAAGATTTGCATTGACGTCTGAGCCCCTGGAAGGGACTCAGGCCTCGAGGCCTACATGACATATAGTGACACTGAGAGATACTGAAGACAGGTCTGTT
This sequence comes from Dicaeum eximium, assembly GCA_013396995.1. Classification (NCBI taxonomy): domain Eukaryota; kingdom Metazoa; phylum Chordata; class Aves; order Passeriformes; family Dicaeidae; genus Dicaeum; species Dicaeum eximium. The sequence goes on along the minus strand of VWZP01007629.1, from coordinate 1,903,014 downwards.
TTGAGCCCAGTTTCTCTGACTTGAGTCATGCACATATGCTCCTGCTTCTGCTTGTGACTCACAGTGCTAGAATGATACCATGGACTCACAGATGGGTTTGTGTTAGAAGGGACCTTCAAAACCCTCTTGTTCCCCTAGCATGGTCACGGACACCAGACCAGGTTTCTTGAAACCCTATTCATCCTGGCCTTGAACACTTCCAGGCATGGGGCATCCACAGCTTCTCTGGGCAGCCTGTTTCAGTGTTTCACCACCGTCACAGGAAAGAATTTCTTCTTTGTATCTAATATAAACCTACTCTCTTGAAACCATTACCCCCTTCCCTATCACTCCATGCCCTTCTAAAAAGGCCATCTCCAGGTTTCTTTTAGGTCCTGTTTAGGTACCAGAAGGCTGCTCTAAGGTCTTCCCAGAGACTTCCCTGGTATTGGTCTTCCTTCTGCAGCCAGGAGTCCTAGGCATTACATCCCAACATGTAAGGAATCTATTTTGAACCAGTGTTTAAGGTTTTTCTTTTCTATTTCACTTTATAGAATAGATGCCTGTTCTTAGCTGCCCTTGACTTATGTAGGTATGAGACGTGACCTAAACTGTTTGGTCTAGTAAGACATTAGGACGTTCCCGGGTTTAGCAGAGTTTTGGGAGCTTGCTATTGTCTTAGGTGATTTCACCTGTTCAAGTCCCAGTCTTAGAGCCTCAGGCTTCTTGTCAGTGTAGCCTTCAAACTCCTTATCTAAATTTTATAATCATGATTACACATAACCATGGTTTGAACTTTTAAAGCCAGATGTCCTTCAAATCAATTTTCTATAAAACACTTTATACTGGAAATTAATATGCAATTGTAAAATAATCAGTATTATTGAGGCAGAATACAAAATACTCAGAATAAAAACGAAGCAAGAACCTATGATTCATGTGGTAGCATTTCTCTCCTATCCCACCTTAAATTTATAGGGCTAATAATCAAGAACTACTGGGACATTAAGTGTGACTTTCCTCAGAAACTTAGGGTCTTCTTCAAAGACATATCGGTCAAAGTTACTTGGAAATTGCCTATAAATTAAGTTATTTCTGATGTAGATCACCGACACTAGAGTCTTTGTGTCTAAAGACCCAAACACAAGGATTGTAGCTGTAGTGGCACAGCAGGGCTGGGAGGCTAATGGGGTTTCAGGTACAGAGAAATTGTGATAATGAACTGCAACCATACAGTAAGGGCGATTAGGCAGGGAGATTGCTTGTTCATGGAGAAATATTTACAATAGTGCATTCACCTAATTTAGCATGAAAAAAAAGAATTTTTGAGAATTCACTTTTTTTTTATTTTGAGAGAATTTTATAACAGTTGCAACTCCATCTCTAAAAATAAATATAGTGTTGTCTCGGTTTGAAATACAGGTGTCTGCTAAGGAAGGCAGGAGCCTCCCTTGGAATGGAAAATGTAAACTCCTTCCCTCCAAATTATTATAATTTTGAAATTAAGGGTGTCTCAGGCAAAGGTATGGGAACAGGAATAACAGTTCTTTGCTAGGATGTATAGCCAGGCAAACCAACAACAACAACTACGACATGAACAACAAACAGAGCCGGGAGCCCAGTCCCAGCTTTCCTGGCCGCTGGCACTTTCCTGTTGGTGCAGTTCCGGTCACAGCCAGCAGGGGCGCTGGTGGCTCCCGGCGGGCAGGGGGATGCGGTGATTCCCCCGTGGCTGCAGGGGGCGCTGTGGCGCGGGCTCAGGGAGCGCGTGGTAATGGCGGCTGGGCCCAGACGGGAAGGGATGGAAGAGGCTTTGCTTCACAAACCCCAGGGACAGCCGATCCCAGTGCCCCAGCAGGACCCTCAGAAGCAGCAGGCTGGGCTGGCAGGATGTCTCGGCAGGCAGGGGGTGTGGGGCTACAGTGCAGCAAAAACTCGGAGCAGTGCTGAAGAAGCAGCGGGGGCAGGACAGCGACGGCCAGGCTCTGAGCAGGGCAGGAAGAGGCGAGCTCAGGATCCCGGGCAAGCAGATGGGGACAGGTCCCTCTTTGAGTGAGGTGGGTGTTAATGATGTCCCAGTTCAGTGGCTGCTCTCACAAGCAGAGGCTTACCCCATGGCAGAAGAAGCAGCTCTGGGCTGGGCTCTGGTGGCAGCAGCAGCAGCAAATTTCCTTCCCCAAGCAGCAGCTCCGATCATCCTCCTCCGAAACCGAGAGAGAGAAAGTTAGAAGCTGTCCCAGGCCCATCCTTCACCTGCCCAGTCCTTGTGGTATCTCTCCCCTTGGAGAGAAACTCCCAGACAGGAGAAGTGCAACCAGATGCCCTCCTCCCCTGAGGCTTGGCCACTTTTGTTTTTCTTAAGTATCCAGTCGTTCCATCCCCGGGTGATGATGGAGCTGGCAGATGACCTTCCGAAGCTGCTCTCCATCATTTACCAACAGTCTTGGCTCACTGGTTAGGCTCCAGATGACTGGAAGCTGGCCAATGTGACACCCATTCACAAAAAGGATGGGAAGAAGGATCCTAGTAATTATAGACCAGTCAGCCTGACCTCAGTACCTGGGAAGATAATGGAGCAGTTTGTACTGAGTGTCATCACACAGCATTTATAGAATGGCCAGGGTATCAGACCCAGCCAGCAGGGGTTTAGGAGGGGTAGGTCGTGTTTGACCAACCTGATCTCCTCTTATGACCAGGTGACTGCCCGGTGGATGCAGGAAGGGCTGTGAATGTTGTCTATTTGGACTTCAGCAAGGCCTTTGACACTGTCTCCCACAGCACACTCCTGGAAAAGCTGGCAGCCCGTGGCTTGGGCAGGAGCTCTCTTTGTTGGGTTAGGAACTGGCTGGATGGCCGNGGCCAAGGAGGCCAATGGCAGCCTGGCCTGTATCAGGAATGGTGTGGCCAGCAGGAGCAGGGAGGTCATTCTTCCCTTGAACTCAGCACTGGTGAGGGGCACCTTGAGTGCTGTGTCCAGTTCTGGCCCCTCAGTTTGGGAAGGACGTTGAGATGTTTGAGCGCATCCAGTGGAGGCAATAAGGCTGGTGAGGGGCTGGGAACACAAACCCTGTGAGGAACAACTGAGGGAGCTGGGGGTGTTTAGCCTGGAGAAAAGGAGACTCAGGGGTGACCTCATCACTCTCTACAATCCCTGAAAGGTGGCTGCAGTCAGGTGGGGTTGGTCTCTTTCTCCAGGCAGCTCGGACAGAACCAGAGGACACAGTCCCAAGCTGTGCCAAGGGAAATTTAGTTGGACATTAGGAAGAAGTTTTTCACAGAAAGAGTGATCAGGTACTGGAATGGCCTGCCTGGGGAGGTGGTGGAGTCACCATCCCTGGATGTGTTTAAAAAAGGACTGGATGTGGCGCTCGGTGCCGTGGTTTAGTTGAGGTGTTAGGGCTGGGTTGGACTCGATCTTGAAGGTCTCCTCCAACCTTGTGATTCTGTTAGTGTTTGCTAGCAATTTATGGGGAAAAAAAATCCCTAAATAAAAAGGAACAAAAGGAAAGAAACCTAACCCCCAACAAATGTATGAACATCTGACCTGCCCAATTCCTGCTGAACTTCATGTGGCATTTTCATGGTGGTTACCTGAAGAGGATGGAAATTTTTTTGCACCAATTGGGCTTTGCCAGCATCTCTTTGTTATGGGACCAAAGACCAGGCAGCATCTGTGCAATATTTTTGCTGCTAACTAAAATTTGTCATTGTATAAAATAATATATTCGTAATTCAGCAAAGCAGAAATTTTCTTTCTATTACTTACTGAATACATGACACCTGTACAGATATTTTGAATTATTGGACATAGAAATTGAAATTAATTATCAGTGTTTACTCAGTCCTCTCCCCTCTCCAAGGACACGTGTCTGTCTGCAAACAAGTATTTGTGGCTATGTGCTAACCTCACATCAGTGCAGGTCCAGGACTTCAGCTTTTCCTCTTCCCAAATCTTTTGGTGTTTTCACTCCTAAATGTGTAGAAATGTGAAGAGACTTGAATTGTGATGTGTGTGATTTTACAGTGGCTTGCATCATTCTCAGGCATCTCTGATTGTTCCCTGGTGGAAAAGACAGTGTCCTGACTCCAAGGTTTACCTTGGAGACCATTACAACACACACTCTCTCTTTGGCTGGTCACAGACAGAGCCAATTTTCAAGTAAGTTTTCTAAATATTTCTAATCAGATTCCAGGTGATTGAAGTGCATTTTAAAAGCCACTGATGTTACCTGGCAAATCTCTAATAGTATTTAATAAGAAACAGACCCATGTCTTGTTTTATTGTTTCTCATTTAGTAAGAAGTTTCAAGAAAAGAGAACCTTGGAACAAGGAACAGAATCCTTTCTAATTTTACTTTTCTCAGCTAAATCAGGATGTATGTGTAGGGCCTAACTTTACAGCTGCTGCTTTTGTATATCTAAAGCAAGATGTTCCTGTGCTCTGTTAGAGCTTCTCATGCAGCAGAAGCAGCCTTGTGTGGTGTCAGGGTATTTATCTGTCCCTTCACTGTTGTGGTAGAAGAGTTTCTGTCACTGTCAGTGGAGAATCCAAACTGCACTAGTCTCCTGGCTGCTTCTGGAGCTGCCTCTGGCTCCTGGCAGGCCCTGTTTTGCAAATTGGCTTGGGGCTCAGTTGGTTCAGGAGGTTAGAGCTGCACTGCAGCACAGTTGCTGTCAGCTACTGTAAAACTCATTTTGCAGCTGGGAAGCACTCAAAACCAGCTTACACAGGCAGACTGTTGCTGTGGAAAGCCAGCTGTTGGATTAAATTAATTGGGCAAATCATGCATTTTCTAGCAGGGATTGAGCTAAAACACTGGGAAATTTAATACCACAATGGAAAAGCCAAAGCAGGGGTCCATGTGTTTTGGCATTTAGCACTCATTTTCAGAAGCTGGATTCTGATAGCATCTAGAGGACATGGTTAAGTGAGCCTAATTCTGGTGTTGATACATCTGTATTTTATATGCCAAGTCCAGGGCAAGGGAAGCCCTGGGAAAAAACAGAAGTAGTTTGCCAGCTCTTTGAAGCACAGTTCTGCTTTTGAGAGAAAGAACAGTAGCACTTGAACCCTGGACTTCTTACCATGGTTTTTGGGCCCCTATTCGCCAGTCTTCGAAGAGATCCTCCCAACAAACTTATTTTGCTCAGCCAAATGTGGAGAAGACCACCAAAAGTATATGCAGAGGTTGATTTTGCTGCAAAGCTGGGAAACTTTGGTGCAGTATTTTTTGTACATATTCATTTGGGTTTCTCAAATAGATTTCTTTTCGAGGCTGTTTGTATATCCTTTCTGCAGTCACTCTTCACAAAGAATATATTAAATGAAATTACTGACAGGAATATTTAACACCCAGCATCAATTGCAGGATATTGGATGAAAATGAATGATGATTTCATAATCGTATGAAAAAAAAAATCCAAGAATTATTCTAAGGCAGACAGAGAATAGGAAATGTGTCATCTGGCCTATGTCAAATGGTTTGAATTTGAATACATAAACTAGCAGCAATCAGTTTGTGCATAGCTTAATGCCAAGAGTTATTTGCACATGATATTCTGTAAATAATTTAAATCAACAAATGCATTTGACAACATTAGGACCTGTTCTGCAATGGGTCGTGAAAGACTGAAATTATTCAATAAATTACTTGTTACAAATTGTTTTTGCAGCTCTGGATCATGGTTGAGTTGAACTGATATTGCACCTGTACTTGCAAATGGAGCCAAAGACAGCCAGAGGAGAGCACTCCTGCTCAAGACATCCATGAAAAGCTCCAAAATAACATCTATACAAAGCACACGGAGCCTTGTGCAGTTATTGGCCCAACAGTGCACCTGCAAACCAGAACCAGCAAACCAGCAGGTCCCTCACAGTTCAAGAATTGCACCTCTTGTTGCATATGGCCCCTCAGGTTAATACATTCAGTCTTCCATGAAGGCTGTTGGGTTTTTTTGCTCCAGAAGCAAGTGTTGAAGCACTTTAAAGTCTCTGTGCCATTACAGACCCAAGAGGAAACACTGGGCCATTATGAATATGGGTGAAAGAACTCTTGATGAAATCTCATTAAGAAAACAGAGAAAGAAGTAGATGGTGAACAACACGATTAATATTTAATGCTAGAATTCCCCAGAGAATCTAAATTGTGTTGCCCAAATCATATTCAAGCAGAGATTTGAGTTCCTGCAATATAAAATATTGCCATTTACAATTATGTACAAAGAGGATCCTATTCTGAGGAATTTTATAATAGATTTGTTAGTAAGGCACATTCCTTTGATTTTCTGATGATACAGCAAAATTATTTTCAAAAAGCAAAGATAAATTCATTGTACTGCTAATTCTGTAATGAAACCTCGTATATCAAAAAATACAGGAAACCAGAGAAAATACTACAAGGATGGGGTGGCATTCTGAATGATGACAGGTTTGTTTTCTATATTGATTATTTATTTTTTATAAGATGTTTAGATATAATTTTGATATTTTTGTGTGGTTTTGGTCTTTTGGTTTTGTGTTTTGTTAGGGTTTTTTATGTTTTTAATTCCTGGATATTGGAACTTTATTTACCAATACAAATCTCTAAATAAATCCTGTGTTGAAAAAAAGGCCTATTATATTCTTTTTTAGGAACTCATTGGACACTTAATTAAATATACTAGTATAGAAAGGAAATTATGAATTGAATTTGCTTTTCGAGACACTGCTGAGAATAAATTAAACACAAATTATTATTTAGGAAGATTAAAAATACCTGAGACAAATTGTTCAGTGAATCAGATAGATTTTTTTTATTTTGTTTTGTTTTGGCCACTGTGTAAATCTTCCTCTTATTTGCAGTTTTGCAGCCACATTTTCATATGAGTAGGGATCACAATAATAATTGTTTCATTAATAATACCCTTTCAGATACAATTGTGTCTGAATGCTCACGTTGATTTTAAGATGTTTTGATTACCATTCTTGTTTTTGATGATCTTGTTGCATTTCTTTGCAGTGCTGTCCAGCAGGCAACTGGAAAGTGGGCATTTGTCTTGAGTCGCTCCATGTTCGTTGGCAGTGGGAAGCACGGTGGCCACTGGCTTGGTGACAACTCTCAGTGGAAGAACCTGCGCCGCTCAATCATTGGAATCCTGGAATTCAACCTCTTTGGCATTCCATACGTAAGTCTGGCATCCTCTAGGCAGGTGCTGGCTTATACACAATATCACTTCAAATTAACTCAAATGTTTTCTGAAACAAGCCACTTGAGATGGCCAGCAGTAACAGCCTCCACAGCCTAAGGAACTGCAGATTAAAAGGCTAAACATCAATCTTGGCTGCTGAAGGGAAACAAAACAGCGCTGCAAGATGCTGACTGACTTAATGTATGCCATCCAAAACCAATCTCTTTGTATTATGTACTCTGTGATTAGGGCCCCGTCGTGTATTTCTGGGTTTGCAGTATGGGATGGAGAATTTGTAGAATTATTGAAATACAGTCAGATCTTCCACAGTGAACTTACTGCTCTAGGAGACAGTACAACCTCGGTCACAGAAAAATTTGTATCATTATAAAGCATTCTTATAAAGTAATTAGAAACAGGGATTTCTTTCAAAAAAATTTTTTTTATTAGCAAATTTCTGTAGTCTCATTTTTGAGTCTCAGTCACAATCACAACCACAATTTAATTTTTCCTTAGATTGGTGCTGATATCTATGGGTTTAACTACAACACTACCTACGAACTCTGCCTGCGCTGGATGCAGCTTGGCTCTTTCTATCCATTTTCCAGAAATCACAATTCAGAGGGAAACAGTGTAAGTAAACAAAGTTACCTAAAGCTGTAGCCTATGATTACAGTTATGTGGACAGTGATTTGTATTACTTTCCCCAAAATTAACCTGCCATTCTTGGGTAAACTGGAGCTGTAGATGAAAAGTAGTGCTGGACCAAGAGCAGGAATTGCACAGTGAAATTTAAATTTTTCCCATCCATAATGTAAAAATAACATTGAAACACTGGTCTTCTCACACTGTTGGTTAAAATCATCTGTTTCACCTTTTACCTGCTAAAGCCCAGGTTTTATTTAAGAGCCAGTGAGTGTTGGTGTATCTTCCTACTCCCTTAATTGCTACAACTTTTGTTTCAATACTTCTGTATTTATAGTAAGTATTGCAGGGGGGGAGAGAGATCATTATACACCATCCTTGCTGTTGAAAAGCAAGTTCCCAACATGTGAGAATTCCAAGGAGAGGCACCAATAGTGACATCATTATCAGCAAAGAGGCAGCCAAGACCAGAAAAGGCTAATGAGCCCCTGAGATGAATGAAAAAGTGTGGCCTTAGTCCAGATCCATGTCCTGGATTCAACACCACAAAAGTCCTTTAAAGACTTGTTGCAAACAGAAAGAAGTATCAGGCCATTTCTAGCTATGAAGTTTGAAGGTCTTGCAGCCTTTGTAATTATTCTGTGTTTATCTTCAACTGTGATGAAATAGTTCTGCTTGTTCAAGAAATGTTTGGGGTTTTTTTCCTTCTGTAAACTGCGCTGTGTAATGCCAGAGCTCAGGTTATTTGCTAACCTTCAGTTTCTTTGAAGTTGCATCATCAAAATGCTGCAACATTTACGCTCCCAGGGAGACCTTTGTCTCTGCATGAAAGCATTATGGATGTTCAGCAATTGGGCAAATGCAGGAATAATAAACCATAGTACTATCATTAAGAGGGTCAGGAATTGGCCTGTAGATCCCTGAGGTATTTCTTTGTAGAAGAAGAAAAGAAGATTAAATATCTGTGAGGTATTAGCTGTTGCTGGTGAGAAATATTTTCCATTTGCCTCTCCACTAAAATTAGAGATGTACNATATATATGGTTGCTTGGACCTTTGAGCATGCAGAGTCTGACCTGCATGAGCAGATATCAATCTCATATGTACAATTTAATAAACAAGAAGAGACCAATGGGTCTGTATGATGGGTGCTGCAACTGAGAGATATATTTGGTTTTATTGGATTACTTAAATCCATTTAAAATATTGTGTTCATGGAAAGAAATGAACAGGCATTTTGGGTGACTCAGTATCACCTAAGAAGTCTGATTGGTTTTTTGTGGAATTAAGCAGTGTTTGCACAGTGTCAGAACACTGGTAAAAATATAGTGCAATTTTTGAAATAATAGATGGATGCTCCGAAGCTCAGAGCCAGCAGGGAGTATTCTTAGTGAGTAATTCTGATATATTCTAATATATCTAGAATAAACAATTCTACAATAATGGTGAAATTTTACTTAAATATTGAATTTAATTAACATCAGGTTAGTGTTAAAATAAAATCTTAAATACCCACTTTGCCTAATTAATTGGATATTTCAAACAGTTTAATTAATATTTTTCTTGTCTAAAAAGCACTAGATAATATAAAAAGCGTTGTTACTTCTGTTATTTTTGCATTTTATTATCCTTGGAATTCATCATATAGTCTTCAGCTTTAATGAGAAAATTGAGTACTCTGGGAAGATTTCATGAAGGAGAAAGGGAGCCATGTGATTTGTAAGCTGGCTGTTTAGCCCTGGAGAGGTTGACAGGAGGAGTTAAAGGAGATGTTACTCTTTCCTGTATCAGCACTGCCCTTGGCTGCGTGCTCTGCCTGCCATCCCAGGGGAGGGTCAAGGTTGTGTTGGAGAAGGACCAAAAGCAGCCAATGAGTACAGACAGACTGCTCCAACCTGCTCTCTTGATGGTGGGACCCTGTCTCACAGGAGAGCATGGCTGGCAGTGAGGAGCTGAGGGGCACTGCTGTGTGTGGGTGTACTGTCAGTCAGGGCATCCTAAAATGGGGCACACAGGAGGAGCAATCCAGTTTCTTGAATGGATGAAATGTTTTCTGTACCACACACAGTGACTGTGGTCACACCTGTTGGCTTCAGCAGGGTTATGTGTTTACTCTCTTTCCTACACTTGCCTTTATATTTGTGGCCAATGTAATTATGCTTTTGACTTTGATCTGCAGATTATCAGTCTTTCCTTTTTCCTGTGTTTCATCTCCTTTGTCTGAGAGGGCTTGCATCTCCAGGATAAATTAACTTCTAGATGCAGGGTATCTGTTGCTGAGCACAGGCATGGAACCCCGGCTTCCCTGTCCTCACAAGGTTAGGGGTGGTTGCAGAGGGCTCACATACATTGTGGTGGGGCCTGATCTTTTGAACTCACTGGAGTTATTCAAGTGAAGAATTTTATACAAATTTTAGTTTGGGAATAATGGATGTTGTTCTTAATGTATCTTGCAGTTTGCAAATGAGTGCTTTTTCTTATTTAAACACTCACTTCCGTAGCATTGTGCCAGTCACAGCTCTCCTTACATTGCACACAGTTTCTCTGTAGAGTTTGTTTCAAGGCTCAGTACAAATGTAAGCTTTTCCTGAACAGGAACAAGACCCAGCCGTGTTTGGAGATGCTTTTGCCAAGATATCTCATGCTACTCTTTGGATCAGATACTCCCTGCTGCCATACTTATACACCCTGTTCTGTGAGTCTCATGTGCACAGAGGCACGGGGGTGCGGTCACTGATGCACGAGTGAGTTTGGAGTCTCTTTTTTTATTGGAATTTGCTCACAAAGTAGTTGAGCTCATATGTATGTACTGGTTGATATCCTTAGAAGAATAGTCACAGTATTATTATTGCATTCTCTCTTTTAAAAGAACAGTCGAACAGTTAAATCAATCAAGTTATATGCACAAAGGTAACTCTTAATATATGCAATTAATTTCCATTAATATATAAGCTGTATTTGTTTGTGGGGAAAAAAAGACAAACTTAAGAAAGAAGAATTCTGAAAAGTTTTTAGTCTTAGGCAAATGTATATCTTTTTTATTTCAAAAATGAGAGTCACATACCTGTATTTTCTGTATTTGAATGAAATCAATGAAATATGTATTCTGATCCAGAATGCTAAAAGGCCTCAGACAGTCCAATGATCCATAGCATTTGGGTTTTTTTCCAATTTAGCACTTGCGTCTTCATGCCATCTATGAAACCCACATCTGTGTCCACAAATTGCACAGAGAAAACAGAAATAGAGATGTTTGAGTGTAGAAGCAGGTGCAAAACTGAGATTAATAAATGCAGACTGAAAAGCCCCTTTGAAAATTAAACTCAGATTTTTGGAACAATGAATTTTTTCTTTTTGGAAGAAGCAGGAATCCAGCTGAGGTTTAGTTTCCCTGTCCTGATCTTTTAATTAGTTTTTTACCTGCTTTTGGTTAATTTTCTACTTCAGAATGCTTTATGCGAAGACCTGAGCAAAAGGAGTGCAAACAATACATATGAAAGCCTGAAGCTCTGCCAGAATTTCATTTCATTGGTGCAGGCTATGTCATAGACTGTTTAATGATCTTTTTCTCCCCTTTAGGTTAAAAACATTCAGGTTAAAGGGTAAGGCATTTTTTGCAAATTAAACTGAGGTTACACTAAAGTGCAGACCATTCAAGTATGGAAAGGATATGCACAAAATCTGTTTTGCTTACTCAGCATAATGGTTAACTGATAAATTTTAAAAGGAGTATCCTTCTTCTTTCTACTTGGCAACGTTATTTTACTAGATAAAATTAGGGAGAACTTTATGGGTACTCATAACTTACAATCAGCTATATGCTTTTTCAGGTATTTGTTTTAGATCTGTTTTTGCTTAATGTGGTTTGTGTTAATATTGGAAATGCCCAAGTTAATTTTGCCATTAATATTAGCTAATCTCTGCTAACACAGAATTGCTTTAGTGTCATTAAAGATGCCTTTCTGGCCATTAGTAGCGTACCTGTACTCTATGTGGGCCATATCCATATTGGCAAATTTCCAAATTTGCTTTGATTAGAATTGTAGAGCAGTCTCAGATGCACCAGCAGAGGCTTTTGTCAGATGAAACTGAGAGGTTCACCACAGACACTGATGGAAGTTTAGTCAGTAGGACCAGAGTGGGATTGCTAGGAAATAAAACCTCTCAAATGCATGTAAATAGGGTAGGCATCAGGAGATCAACACAAACTGTTTCCCTCCCCAGTACCCCTACTGGCATCCTAGTCCCATCACTTGCTAATGTTGCCATTCCTAAAATGGCTTAAAAGTGTTTCTTACTACTAGTGGTTAATTCTGGTTACTATTATTCACTGTTATTACTTAATGTGTATTTCTTACTATTTCTAATTAATATTAAGTGGTTTAGCTGTGGGTCTGCCCAAGAGAGAGAGAGGTCTGCCAAGCAGAGAAAGTGACCCAGATGCTAACAGGAGGGGAAATGTGGGGTTTTGAGAAAGAGAACTGAAACAGAATTTTCAGTGTATGGATGATGGAAGTTTACCTTGCCTCTTACTTATAACTTTACCTTGGAAGTTAATCTTGCCTCTTACTTGTAAAAAATACAGAGGAAAACGGAAAAACTTCTGCATTAGTTTTTCAGGTGAAGTTCTTATGAGTTCAGAGTCCTCAGCATGAAAACAACTGTACCTAGGCAGGGAGTCTCCAATAAATGGCTATTTCATATGGACATTTCATTCCATTTTGAACATTTAGGGGCTTGTTTCAAGTAACAAACAAGAACAACATCCCAGTAGATTCTTTTGAGTGTATTTGATGCCTCAGAGGCTTTCACTCTGTAAAGCAGAGGCATTGATATCTCAGGTGTCCAGAAAAGACTGTGAGGTGGTAATCCATTAGTGGAAGGGAAAGTTGTGTTTAATGGCTAACCAGGGGGGAAATATGACAGAAAAGAGGCCAGTATCTAACCAGAGGAAACAGAAGATGGAATTAAAGACCTTTCATAGATGACAGCATGCTTTAATGGCTTATATTTTCAAAACAGGAAAGTTCATTTGTTTGCTGAATTTGTGCTAGTGGTTGCTATAATTGCTAGAGAAAAATGTGCTGAGTTAAAGGGTGAGAAGCTTGTTTCCATGTACAAATACGATTGATTCTTCTTTTTTCATAATTTCTTGAAAATAGTATTTTATTACTATTACAATTTTATTACAGTCAAATTGAAAATACAGAGAACCTATTGAGATGACAAGAAAAACTCATGTTTTATATTTCAAAAACTTTAGGACAAGGTAATTCATCAAAAACCGTAATTTGCTTTAGACATTTACAAGTGTTATGTCAAAATGCAATAATGACCAAGATTAAGGTGTCCAAAAGAGCTACTGTTCTGGACAGAAAAAGAAACTGAACAAATTGAGGTTTCTTTCAAGCAGAGCCCAAGGCATGCCTTCAAGAACATTTTTTTCTTATGTTCCATGTACTCCCCTCAGTTTGCATTATTTTAGAAATTGGAGCACTCAATAGGTGTCTTTTTATTGCCAAGTTATCTTCACTTATTTGGGGAAATTTCTGTAAGCCCAGGCTGAGTGCTGTGTGTGCCTTTGCCCCGAGCAGGCAGGGTGTGGAGCAGGCACTGACACTGAGCCACTCTGCTCCAGCCAGTCTTCAACAGAGACCTGGCTTTAGACAGGGGCAGATGCAAAGTCCATGAAACAGACACAGTAAAGGAGTTTTTAAACAAGGAGTTTATACATCCTTAGAGAATAATATCTAAATATGCAATAGCCAGTGTGAATTTGTCAAAAATGCATGAAAACCAGACCAGTTGCCATCTCTGACAAGGCAGCAGGGCTGTTGGAGGGGCAAAGGGGCAAAGGAGTAGCAGAAGTCAGGAGGTACAAGGTACTTTGATTTTAGGATTTGAGACATGGATTTTTTGTCCATGTGATGTTCTTATAAGAACTAGGTTCTATTAATTATTTCCTCAGGAAGAGACTTACAGATGATTGAAAACCTATTTAAATTCTCAAGTATTTTATGCTGGATGAAAGGAGGTTCCTGAGTTGGGAAGGATCTCTCTTTGCCAGGTGCTATTCAATATTTTCGTTAGCTGATGCACAGTGGAGTAGAGATCTCTTCCCAAGAGAGGGCAGGTGATGCCAGGCAAATGGGACTGTGAGCATTCTGGAGAACATGAGCAGAATCCAGAACAATTTTAGAGCATGAATAAAATAGACTGAATTCCATAGGTTTTCCATCTGTTCAGGAGAGGCAGCTAAAATGTACAATATGTGAGTGTTGCTCTTGCAAACCATTTCAAATGTAAATCTGTGAAAGGTGTGGGAGGCCAAATACAATGATTTTCACAAATGCTTTATATCCTAGAGCACAGTGTTTTTCTCTGTGTTCCCTCTCCTGGGCCTGGCCCCTGTCCTGCTCATTGGCTCCCACAATGAAGTCTCAGCCCACTGAACAGAAGTGAGTTGTCTTCCCACTGTTGCTGTTCTGAAAAGAAATCAGCTTCATCATTTTGTGAGAGTTCTGGTCTGTTCTGGGATGGTAGGTACTACTGAAATATCTGAATATCTGTCCAGCTTTTGGCATTCCCTCAATTAGGAAAAATATTTGTCTGTGTTGAAGGATACTTTGAGGAAGCAAATTTCTTGTCACAGTGAGTAATATCAAAATATTTGGCAAATTCTAATGTCTATGAATTAACATTGTGTATTTCACTTTCAAATAGATTTACCTCTGATCAGGAGACTCATGGAATAGATACTGCTTTCCTTTGGGTACCTGCCTTTGTGATTGCTCCTATTCTTGAAGAGGCAAGTACTGTAATTAAAAATGCCATCATAGTGGAATAAAAGAAACAAATGGTGCTTAGGGCATTGGATGACACTCAGAGCATGTTTGCTCATATCCATCCCTTTCTACTCTCCACTGTCAAAGCTTGCAGAACGCATTTCTGAGCAGCACAGACAGCACAGAGCTTCTCAGTACTTGAAGTGGAAGGATGAAAGTGAGGGCACAGCCTTTCCCTTTTACTCCAAATGAGGAGTGGATGTAAAGAGGTTGGATGCTGCCCCTCACATGCTCCTGTTATTGTGCTGGCAGCAGTCTCCAAGGACACACACGGAGCAGTAATTGTCGAGCTAGGAAGAAACACAGATATGAAAGCAAACTGGTTTCCATATTACCGCTCACCCACAGTGTTTTGGAGCTGCAGCATCTCAAGGGCTGTGGTAGGAGTTCCCCAGCATCACAGGCAAAGGCAGTCATTATGGAAATGATAATGATAATGTAAGCTGCTAACAGGACAGGTTTTAAAAAGCAGCATTTTCCTCTGCTGTGCTGGGCACAGTGCTGGGGTCATGGCTCTCACTGCTTGGCTGGAGCAAGGGTGTGTTTCTCTCCTTACCACTGATGGCTGGCAGCACAAGACAGGTATGTCTGAGCAGATCTAAGTATTTGCATGTGATGTATCCTAGTGCTGTTTGCAAGCAGCATGCTGCCAGAATATCTGATATATTTCTAGATGTTGCTGATGATCAAACATTTAAACAGGACACTGTTACTCACCTTGTTTTTTAACCAACCCTTTTGTCTCTGTGAATTTAATATAAATTAAATTCTAGAGCTATTCTGACCCCACTGAGGCACTTCATTCATCAGTCCTTTATCTTCAGCCTCCCACAGGTTTCTAATAGCTGATGAGTAGAAAGAAGATTTCACAGGGTCTCAGACCAGCAAGATGATGAAGGATAGGAAAAAAAACGTTCCCATGAAGAGGGAGTGACAAGCCAGGGGAGGCTTCCTGTGAAGAACTGAATAAAAGGGGACATTGTAAGGATATTTAAAATGATAGGGGGTCTAGATAAGGAGTTCCTGATGATTTTTGAAGAACTGAGCACAAAAGGAAGGCTGCATGCCTGTGGCCTGATGAGGGAAGCAAAACTTTGAAGGCAGCACATTGCTGGGTCTTGCAGTGTGACAGCTGGCAGCCAGGGCTGTGCCAGTTGGCAGGGGCAGAGGTGAGCTGTAAGCCCCTCACTGTGGCAGTGCAGGCCAGCAGTGACTGTGTCAAACTGCAGCTTGGCATCTGCTTGTGTAGAGAAGATGAGTCAGGGATGACTTGACCTTTACTCGAGTCCTAGGATGAGAGCATAAAAAAAAAGTGAGACATAAAAAAAAATTAGAATGGAGAACTGCCTTGCACACTGGTTTGTTATTTAGGGAGTCATGATGGTGAGGCTCATGGAATCATGGAGTCATAGAATAGTTTGGGTTGGAAGGACCTTAAAGATCATCTAGTTCCAACCTCCCTGCCATGGGGGGGACACCTCCCACTAGGCCAAGTTGCTCAAAGCCCCATCCAATCTGGCCCTGAAATCATCATGACTCAGATGATGGTTACACACTATTCTCTGGACCAGAATATCCAGGGTTGTCATAATACCACCAAGAAATTATGGAGACTGGAGCATCTTGCCTTTATAGGGATTTTCATATATCTAAAATCTCTAAAATGTCAAATGGTAACTTTGCCTTAACTCTTCTCTTCCATCTTTACTTTTCTTGCTCCACAAGATTCCTGGAGTAGTCCCTGGGGGGCTAATCCATTATTCTGCAAAGGGGCAGACATCTACACTGAGAGTAAAAGTTAATCTGTTTGTGAGAATAAGCAACTTGAGACAAAAATGGAAGTATGTTTTGATCCCAACTGTTCCTGGAGTTATTAATACAAAGTGCCTTTAGCGTGATTTCATCCCTGCAGTGATCTGACACAACACATGCTGCAAAATGAAGTACAGTAATTGTGCAATTAGCAAAACATTAATTATTTATTATTACTTATCTGCAACTTTAAATTGTTTACAAGAAGAGAAAGATCTCTATCCTCTGTGTGCTA
This sequence comes from Dicaeum eximium, assembly GCA_013396995.1. Taxonomy (NCBI): domain Eukaryota; kingdom Metazoa; phylum Chordata; class Aves; order Passeriformes; family Dicaeidae; genus Dicaeum; species Dicaeum eximium. The sequence continues at coordinate 1,886,332 of VWZP01007629.1, read as the reverse complement.
GAGCTCATTCTCCACCTGTTTCTGGGACAGGAATGGTGCAAGGGGCATTGAGCAGTGGTGTCCTCCCACTTCAGATGTGAAGCCCAGCCTTGGAAAGGCTGCCATAGCCATTGCTAGGGCTGCTCAGATGTTGGAGGCATGTACCTAGGCCAGTTACATTTTCAAGGCATAGAGCTATGTACTAGAATAAAATAATCATGTAACACTGACTCATCCCAGGCTATGGCAGTAAAACCCCCCAAATAGGATAAGCTTGTGTGTTTAGTATTAGAGATTGGCCAGCACTAGTCCACTGCTATGACAATAAATCAGCCATAATATCCAAAATTTGATGCTATTAGAATATTCAGCATACATCTCTCCATGCACAAATATAATAAAGCTAATGTAATATCAGAAATACAAAAAGAGAAGACTTATCTCTTTATAACAATTACAGGGAGCAAGATCTGTGACTGTATACTTCCCTGAAGCACAGTGGTTCAACTACTATACTGTATGTATTTTTAAGATTAATTTTCTTACTTTTTAAAAAAATAATTTAAAATGGTAGAATTCCAGCAAAATAACTTTTAGCAATCTTCCGCAGTATTTTTACCTCGGCATCTGTAGATGAATAAAACTAGAGAAAAAAATTCTGCATCAGGCTAGGTGGGAGAGTAAATGACACAGCTTTCAGTAACATTTTATTTTCTATTTTTGCCATGTAAAGCTCTAAGAAAGAGCAAACAGAATTTTCAATAGCAGCCTAGACATGCATGAAAATGCCAGGATTTCTTTTTTTGTCCCCCACTTTTAATTCTTGTTCTGATACACTTCCACACACAGAGGCAGAGGCAGAAACGTAAGCCACACTCCTGAGAGCATGCCACAAACCCTCCTGTACCTTTGCACATGCATCACCTTTGACAGAATGCATGTTTGGAGTGCAAGGTGAGGTGTCCCTCTGGAAGATGCTTCCAAGAGCTGCAGAACAACGAGCTCTGTGGGACATGCTGGTACCTTCTCCTCAGGGCCTGAGTCACGACCTTTCCAACGCCATCCCCAAGACTGCATTTCCACAAGTGCTCTGCTGCAATCTGCGGGCTCAGCCCAGCGTTGGCTTCAGCGGGAGCAGTTAAGCTGATGCTAAGAACTTTCAGAAATGCGAGTCTGGGATCATCAGGCTGTTGTTAACTCTCCTGAGTGTCTCTGGCAGAGGAGCAGGCAGAACAGAACTGCTCTCAGAGGAAATGCAGACTGATTTTTAAATAAGTTTTCAGCATTTTCAGCATTTGGCTGGTGTCCTCAGATGGATGTTCATCCAACCCTTTCCTTTTTCTCTTTTCATAACACCGTGATGCTGCAAAGTCCAGCATTTAATTCAACTCTCGTGGTTTCCTCTGAGCCGCCTTGCTGCGCTGGGAACAGGGAGAGGCCTGTGTCCCTTGTCCTGCCTATGTGCCTGCCCCTGGCATTGCTCACCTCCCAGTATTTGGCACTTAATTGTCATGCACATAGTGCTTATCCAAACCAAGGTTGGGTATTTGGCATAAATCATAATTATCTTTTACAGAGGGCAAGAGCAAAGCCTTCTTGTTATTTACTCTGTACATAAATATTTTTTTGAGGTTTTGAGGCACTAAACCAGAAAAGGATGATGCAGAGAACTTAATGCTGGTTGTGTACACACACAGAATTTTCACTCATTGAATGCTGTAATTACTTTTTGAAAGGGGAAGAATTGTTCTTAGAAGAGAAGAAAATCTACTGTTTGCATTCCCAAATGACTATGAATCACTTACCTTAAACTGAATTGTGAAGGCTCCATATGTATAAAAAGAGGAAGCAAAAGTTTCTTTCTTTTTGCTCAATGTCTTGATGAGCATACGGACTTTTTTCCCAGCATACGGACTAATGATACAATTTTTAAAGACCATTTGCTGTCTTTCAGTCATGATGCTTCTCTCTCAGGCGTATGCATAACTGCAGAGGCTAGATCCTCTTTTATGCTAAAAAGTAACATGAATAGAATAGAATAGAATAGAATAGAATAGAATAGAACTCCTGAAATCCATATTTTAGTTTGTTTTTTTCACTGATGTAACTGAAATGAAAATTTACCTCTTGCTCTCTTTTTCAGTGATCTATATGTATAGTGCCTGGATTGGCATTTTTTTAACTGCATTAATTTTTGTGGTAGGGTCTAAAAGTGCCAAGTACCTGGAAGAAGAACTATGCTACTGTGTCTGCCCCACTGGACAAGATCCCTCTGTACATCCGTGGAGGGTACATTCTGCCACAACAGGCACCAGCCACAACCACTACTGAGAGGTAACATCACCTGTGTTTGTCACCAAGCAGCCACAGTGTGAGTCAGACCCATAGACAGTCAAAAAAGCAATCAAAAGAAAGTACAGTAGAGAGATTATCTGCAGCTCCCAGCTGCCATCCCAAGTGATAAGTACAGTATTTTTCTACCACTCTTCACTCCATTTCATTAGGAGAAATCGCCTCAGAGATGACCCACATCACTGTTAGCACAGCTGATGCCTGCTCCTGGCTCTGTGATTATGCTCAGAAAAGCTTCTGCACCTCTTACTGCCACATTGACCTGCTGTCAGTCATTCAAAGTAAATGTATGCAAGGGGAAATGCAAAATTCTTCTTGGGTGAACTTATCAAATGCTGTAAACAAGGTGGAAAAGTTCAAATCTTTCTTCAGGAAAAATATTTTTCCATGCCAATAGATAATATACTGGTCTCAAGTCTGAACCATGCTCAGAAGCTAATCTGGGTAGGAAAGAGAGAGAACAGCACTGTGCAGCAGCCATAGTAAGGTAGTACTGGTTACCAGTTGACTCCCAGACCATCCAGTTATCACAGATTAAGATCAAAAAAGAAGGGGGAACTTATCCACACGAGCACTCAAAACGTGGGAAATCTAGACTTCAGTGGGACAGGGCAAGGCAAAGATTTTGCCATCACTTTGAGAGTCCTTTTGGTGAACACTGTTTTCATTCTTCTGTCATGACCTTTTTTGTAACCTTAAAATGGGAGTTGTGTTCAGAAGTTTTTGTTAAGTTGCTTAGAAGCAACAGTGCCCACAGGTTTGTACTGAGACTTCTCAACCTGTTTGTCAACAGCTGCCTGAACCCATTTGGACTCATTATTGCCCTGGATGAACAAGGACAAGCTTCTGGGTCTCTCTTCTGGGATGATGGTGATTCCATTGGTATGCCTGGTCCTGTGCTGTGAAGCAGAACCTGCATACAGGGCTCTCCTCAGGCCACCTTTTCAGCAGCATAATGGCTTCTGCTAGAAATAGCTGGAGAACTGACTGAACGGTAGAGAGGTCAATGGAAAGTTGAACCTTAGTCAGCAGTGCCCTGGCAGCCAGGTGGGCCACCTGTGTCCTGGGAACATCAGGCACAGCATTGCCAGCTGGACAAGGGAGGGGATTGTCCTGCTCTGCTCTGCACTGGGGCAGGGCAGCCTCACCTCGAGTGTTGGGGACAGTTTTGGGCACCTCAATGTAGAACAGCGTCTAAAGGAGGGCAACAAGGATGGTGAAGGGCCCTGAGGAGAAGCTGTATGAGAACTGGCTGAGGTCACTTGGTCTGTTCAGCCTGGAGGAGACTGAGAGGAGACCTCACTGCAGCTCCAAATTCCTCATGAGGGGAAGAGGAGGGGCAGACACTGATTTCTTCTCTGTGGTGACCAGTAACAGGACCCAAGGAGTGGCCAGAAATTGTGTCAGGGGAAGTTTATGTTGGATATTAGAAAAAGTTTCTTCCCCCAGAGGGTGGTTGGGCACTGGAAAAGGCTCCCCAGGGAAGCAGTCATGGCACCAACCTGATAGAGTTCTAGACAGAGTTCTAGAAGTGTTTGGGCAGTGCTTTCAAGCAAATGGTGTGACTCTTGGGAATGGTGCTGTGCAGGGATAAGAGTTGGACTTGATCATCCTTAAGGGTCCTTTCTAAGTCATTCTGTGATTCTGTGAAGGTGAAAAGCTGATTGCTCTCAAGTCAGCGTTTTGATATGGAAAACGTGTGACACTGCGAGCAGCTGATCTGCTAGAGAGGACAATCTCCCACATTGTGTTCTCCTGAGATCAACCTAAGACTAGAGGAAGAGATTAAATAGCCCACAAATCATCTTAGCCTGACCTTAGCCACTTGCTACAGTAATGTGAACTGCTTATGGATTTTGCTGCCTGTTTTGATATCAATCCTCCTTGTTCTGTGTTTTGACAGATACTATTGAAAAAGAGAACTACTTCTTGGCTAAATACATATTCAGCAAAGTGGCAACATACAAGATACCTACCTACATATAGGTAGCTGTGTTTTAGTGTAGCCATTGTAAGGTGCTGATGTCTAACTTTTCTCTAGAAAGCTTTTTATCTTCTAGCTCAGTCTATAAACCAGGGTAAGCTACCTAATGCTTTCATTTACAGCTAGCTACAAAATAGTCCAACTATGATCCTGCAGTTTTGTTTGCTTCACTGAGTATCATAGTGACACGTCATTAATGTCCCTGCTGCAATATGAATCTGATTAATCTGAAACAACCCACATTCTCAACTTTTTTTCCTTAGTTGCAGCTTCTGGGGAAAAGGGACCTTTTTTTTGTGTTCCTCCTAGTGAGCACTTTCAGTCTGATGGGTGGGAGAAAGCTAGATACCTGTCTTCAGGATATTCCAGCAACCTTTTAACTTTGATCACTTGATGTTTTTGTTTTGTAGTGCAGAGAATTATGTACTCTCAAATCTTTATCTTGCTTTTCCTTGCCTGACAGCACAGACACTGCTCCCATGGTGGGTGTCCTGTGGAGAGATCCAGCATGCTTCTGGCAACCCGCTGTGCTCATCAGATGCTCTGTGCAGCACAGGAACAGATTAGCTCAGGGTCAGTGCACTGATGCCTTTCATACAGCACTCAGTTCTGTGCAGACATATCCTGAGAAAGACCTATAGAAAAGCCCCACAGCCAAGGCTTCAATCGAGTAAAATACTGTAAAATATAACTACCATAAGCTTATTAAGTGTATGATAGTAAGTTGTGGGAGTTACTGTAAATAAACCTTACCCTACTTCAATAACCTATCTCTACAGATCTTATTTCATCTGCATTCTAGCATTTGGTAATAAATAGGTTATTGTATGCAGACTATGGCATGGTTTGGTCCCAGCCTTCTGAACATGAGCCAGCGTGTGCCCAAGTGGCCAAGAAAGCCAAGGGCATCCTGGCTTGTACCAGAAATATACAGGACCAGGGCAATGACTGAACCTCTGTACTTGTTGCTGGTGAAGCCACCAGGCCACCTCAGATCCTGTGTTCAGACAAGAGCAGTGAAGCTGGTGGAGAGTCTGGAGCACAAGGTATATGAGGAGCAGCTGAGGGAGCTGGGGGTGTTTGGCCTGGAGAAAAGAAGGCTCAGGAGAGACCTTATTGCTCTCCACAACTGCATGAAAGGAGGGTGAGCCAGATGGGCTCTTCCAAGTAAGGTGATAGGACCAGAGGCCTCAGGTTACACCAGGGGATGATTAGATTCAATATTAGGAAAAAATTCTTCACTGAAAGGGTTGTCAAGCCCTGGAACAGGCTGCTCAGAAAAGTGGTGAAGTCACCATCCCTGGAGGTATTTAAAAGATGTGTAGATGTGGCCCTAAGGGACATGGTTTACTGGTGGACTTGGCAGTGCTGGTTTAATAGTTGAATTTGATAACTTTAAAGGTATTTTCCAACCTAAATGATTACGTGATTTTCATGCCGTGTATTCCTAAAAGCCCCAAAGTAATCTACAGAAAATAGTCCAAACAATAAAATCATGTTAACCTCTCTTGTGTTATTGCTCTTAGAAGATCTGTCTTCCAGGAGCAAGGGCAATCCAGGATAAGCCAATGGGCTTTATTATGTAGCCTGGTATATTTGTGAGACATTTTCCTGGAAGTAATACCACATGGGTAGACTTCAAATTTAATTTTAACCTATTTTGTTCTTGATTTACCAAGAAAAAAAAGGGTATTTCAACAGCAAAAAGGAAGAAAAATCACTTTGGTTTTATGTAGTCTGTGTATAGTAATTTATTGCAGAAGGCTACAGAAAAACAATATCCAGTTTTATATTAAATTTTGAACTGTGCAAATTAGATTGTTGCTTCTCTGGCACTTCCATTTCTCATTGCTCATATTTGACTCCTGCCTGTAAATCCATGACTGAATTCCCTATCTGCATTCCAATAATCTTTAATGTTGAGTTTTTATTATGTGTTGATAAAGAAAACAGTCAATCTCAAATAGCAAATTTGAGGTATGAGAAATCTATGAAGGTCTTAGTATTTGTTGCACATTTCTATATTCTTAAAGAAACATGGAAGAATAATTTAATCACACCTAGTTTTAGGAAAACACTCAAGTTTTGTTCCCTGAGAGATTTACTAGCAAGGTCTGACATCACAGCATTTACTCTGAACCCAGCATGAGATATTGCAAAAGTAACAGCCACAGGATTAGACCCTTCAATTTATATTTTCATTTAAACAACTCAGAAATGTAAAGAAGTATTCAAGACGAGGGCAGGCACTTAATTCTCAGAGAATGATTCAAGCTCCTGCTCTGTGGTGCTATCTCACTGCAGTTGGCATTTTAATTCCCTTGACATGTCCCTTCCAACATGCATAGTGACTAAGTGACCTAAGTCAAAGGGCCCCCTTACATGAAGCCCACCAGGCTAGAAAAATACTTGATCCATTTGTATAAGATCCACTGTGCTTCAGGGATGAGCAGGGAGGTCCTGATCCCCAGGGCTGGCAGACAAGGCAGGTGTGCTCAGCCTGTACCAGGCAGGTCCAGACTGTACTAAAGGAATGGTGATGGAAGGGTTATCCAATAAAATGGAAGCCTATGAAAGGGTGCATTAGGGACTGACTGGATAGCCTGACACAAAGTTTCTCCTAAAATTGGTCTAATATTCAGGGTGAAAATGTAGAGGGGAAAAAAGGTGAAGTTGATAGGATCAGAGCTACGGTAAGAAGAAAACTCATGACCCTTTTTGCTCAGAGTACAGAAACCCTGGCTCCTGGCATCAGATCAAGGGCTTCACGTTGCTTTGCATTTATGGGATTCTGAGTGATATCCATAACTCCCTCAAACAAGAAGTCAGGACCTTCCTGGGCAATTCTTTAATTGTTAGATGCCTGGGGAGGAGTGGGTCACATCCATCTGGACCATCCTTTTGTCCTGTGCAGGGCAGGCACTTGGACCCATGATCCTTATGAATCCCTTCCCAGTAAGCATATTCTGTGATTCTGTTTCCCCAAGACCTCCAGTTGTAGACCTTTGGTATGGGAAAATGGTGTCTAATGAAGTGTCTTGGCCCTCTGATCTTGAGAGCTGAGTTCAACACTGCATTGTGCTTCCTGGGTCTCTGTGGCCACCTGAGCTGGCTGTCCTGCTTAGCCACACCTGAGACTGCATAAAGCTCCATAGGGAGGTGCTCTCTCTAAACTGAACCTCCCTCTGGCCTGGAGCTCTACCAGAGGGAATAAGACACCACATGTAATAGGTACCCTAAAAAATTCTCTGGAGGCTTTTGCAGGCCTCTCCCTGTTTGCTAAATAATAGCCAGCATTCCTTATTTAGGCAGTTTAAATCAGTGTGCTGGGGCTTAGCACTTATTTTTAGGATGGATGCCTTAAATAAGCAGTCAAAGCACAGCCCTAAGTTATACATACTGTGATCTAGCTCCTGCTCCCCTCCTACAATGCACTACTGAAATAACATAAGCTAATTTATGCAAAAGGTTCCATCATGGGTTTCTCCTTGGCATATTTTTAAAAAGTCATGATTGCATAGCAATCCATCATTTCCTGAGCAGTGTAATTCATCTTTATTTTCTCAACAACTTTGGTCACATAACAAATGCGATGCATTCATTGCATGTATGGGAAATTACTGTCACTGGTGATCCAAATGGATTAGCTTAATGACTTTGTATGTCCTCTTGGTACACCCCTAAATATGGGTTGTATAGTACATAAAAATACAACAAACAAAGCTCTGTCGACATATGATGTTCCTTCAGTCTCCTTAAAGCTGGGACATATATAACAGGAATTTCTAGCAGGAGATGTGGTACATAAAAAAGGGGCAAAACATCTAGCAGCTGATGTTTGTGGAAGACACCAGTGTTTTAAAACAGCTAGTTTTGGATGTTAATTAAATCTGTCTGAAGGTCACTAATTGAATCTCTGTATCTGGATTTTGGCTTTGCATATGCCACTGTACTCTGTAATGGGTAAAAGAACAAAATTTACATTGATTAAAAGTAGAAAAACATGTCTTCTTGGACAGGTTTTTCTATTCCTAATCCAATTAATGCTATAAATGCAATTTACTTTCTTAGTTTATAATCACACATGAAAACTTTCTTATGTACAAATTAATGTGACTGTTGTTTTTTCCTTTATAACATCAATGTCTACATTGGAAGACATTCTCTATATTCATTGACAGGAGTGAAATCTTGTAACAGTGTGCATCAAGTCACTTCTAAAGGGCTGTCATGGTCCTAAAGTTTTCTCTGTGGCTTTTTCCAGGGAACCCTGAAGACAGAAATAGTTCAAAATGGCTACTGTGGAGCTGACACTCTGAAGTACAACAAAATTACCATTCTTGGACTGAAACTGAGACCTCAAGCTGTGTCTCTGAATGGAAGAGCCATCCTTGGAGAAGCTGTGTCTTATGACATGAGTGGGGTAAGACCTGAACTGAGAAGTTAAGAAAAAACTTAGGGAAAGAAGGGTGAAGAACAATGAAGAGAGATGAAGTCAGTGAAGGACAGGAACTGTTTCTTATCCACACCCCTTTACATTTTCAGGTATAACCAGATTCTTGATACAACAGTCTGACATTTAGGAGAGGAAAAAAAAAAGCAAAAGCAAGAAGGCCTTTAGGAAACTTTAACTTCTTTGCTTATGCATATGCACTCAATTTTAGTTAAGGTCTGCCACTTACACAAATTTTTAAACCAATGAAATACTATAAAGAAGGTACAGGTCCATGAGCTGAGAGCACAGTTAGCAGTTTTATGGGCATTCTTATCATTCTGATAAAATGAGAAAACTTGTCAAAGTTTTTTATCTGCTGCTGAAAAGAAGTGTTGTGGATTTTATTCTCATGGTTACTTGGTGTCCAAAAATTATTCCAGTGTAATTGGCTCTAAGGAGCATCTCCCTATCTTCCAAAGAGGTATAATTTCAGCATCTTAAAGTGCCAAGCCTCAGTGTTCCAGAACAAAATGCATGACTTGCTTGTGCAGTCCTCCTCTGGCACCAACATGGGGACATTCCAGAGGGGATGAACTGAACACCCCTAATTTTCACAGAATCACAGAATCACTGGGTTGGAAGAGAACTTCAAGATCATTGAGTCCAACCCGTGCCCTAACACCTCAACTAAACCATGGCACTGAGTGCCACATCCAGTCTTTTTTTAAACACATCCAGGGATGGTGATTCCACCACCTCCCTGAGCAGGCCATTCCAGAACTTAATCATTCATTCTGTGAAAAACTTCTTCCTAGTGTCCAGCCTGTATTTCCCTTGGCGCAGCTTGAGACTGTGTCCTCTGGTTCTGTCATTGTCCCTAAATGGCAACAGCCTCTGTGGTCCCGATTTTCTTTTGCACAGGAGTATAGACAGAAGGAGCAAAACCTTTTGCTTCCTTTCCTCTGGCCACTTGTCCCATATCTGTCACCAGCCACCAAGCTGAAGTGGTCATTCACACTCTGTATGACTTGTGTACTCACACCTCAGCACTGGTCTACATCTAGGGACTCCTGGTGTTAAAAGTGCAAAATGCCACTAAATCATCATGCAGGGAAAGATAACTGAGGCAACAAGCAGTGGATGTCACATCTTATGTTACCCTACCCACTTGGCTTGGTGGTTAAGTTTCATTTGTAACCAAAGAGTGATCCCCATCATACATACCTGGTACTACCATTTATTTTATTGAAAGAATCTGTAAAGGAAGAAAATTGCTGAGAATAAACTTCTGCCTTGGAGAATTGTAAAAATCTCACTTTCAGAGACAATGTTATAAATAAACATAATCAGTATTGCTTCAAGGGAAGAAATTGTTTAACAGCCTCTAAGCAAGCCTCTAAGCCTGAAAGCAACATAAATGTGGCAGGATAAAGAAAACATTCCATTAAGATGTGCTTGAAGGTACCAGTCACAGAAATCGAGAAGATAACTGTGGGCTAAAAGCTTCACAAGCCTCATTCAAAGATGATTTTAAAAGACTAATAAGCTTGTCTCAAAAATATAATTTAAGATTTGATTTAATAGCAAAATATTATCTTAGTGACTTAAGATCTACTTCAAATGCTGGAGGAAAAAACCAACCAAGCTGATGTTATAGGGATCCAAAACTGCAAAAAAGTTAGATTTTCTACACCAGCTAAATATATTCCTCTCACCTTTCTAAGAGATTCAGTCAAACTTCTCCCACAATCCCTGTACAGATGTTACAATGTCACTACCTATATTCCTCTCGTGTTTGAACCTCTAAAAAAAAAAAAAAAAAAAAAAAAGCACTAGCAGCAGCTTGGGTTTAGATCTCGAAAACTTATTCATGTAATTAAGAAAATAAAATCCAAAGGGCAAATTTGCCACTTTCTTACAGGCTTAGTGAGATTACATTTTGTATAATAGTTTCACAAGCAGAGACTCCACTGTTTAAGGGCTGCAGAAAGTAGCTTCTACCATATTGGTTTTGCTTTACAGAAAGTAAATTTACCTAATAGCAGTGCTGAAGTGCTTATTGAGCCATATTTATTTGTATATAAATAGAAACAGGTTGCTTAGTAATAAGCCACTTCTTTCTCTGATTCATGCAGTGCTACCCTGATCTGACATTTGCAATATCACAGAGTCTTCCTATTATTAGGAGTCTGTTATCTTTTTTTCCCTCTGGAGTCTCATGCCTTAAGGAACTGTACAGTGACTGCCGCAGGGATGTTGGAAGGGTACATCTGTTGACCAGGCTTGTGCTGACAATGGGCACAGGGAAGGTTCTTTTTATCACACCTCCATCCTCTGCTGGGAAGTGCAGAGGTTCCCAACATCCATAGGTCCCAATGTCCATGCAGTATTGCAGCCTGGAGTAGACTCTCTGGCTGCCTGGCAATTTTCTGGTTCGTGTTTGGATGGGTTTGGTCCTTTTGTCTGGATTTTTCCCTGTATTTGAAGAAAAGGCAAATAATTTAAAAAGTGGAATTCCACTTCTTGAATTCTTTGCCTTTTCTTCAAATACAGGGAAAAATCACTAAGCACTGATAGAGAACTGTTTCTGATGAAAGACGAAAATAGTACATACTTTGAAGAAGAGATTTAAGTAAGCACAGACTGTTAGAGTAATGTTAACATGAATTTGTGGGCTGGCAAAGAGATGCGAATGGATATTGTGCATTTTAAGAGATTATTACTTCTGAAACCTAAATATTAAACTGGTGAGGTACTGAAAATGGAAATTACATGAGTAGCACAAAGTACATTAAATTTAACATTAAACAGGGAGAGAATGGGACAGATATTATATTTATAATTTAATATTTAATTCATGTAATTAATTAATTAATTTTAAACCATTCCTGAATTTCTAAAAGGAATGTTGAATTGGATACAGCAGTAGGAAGATGCATCAAGTTAGTCTCACCTACCAGATGTTACAGAAATCATGAAGGTCTAAACTCAAGTTTCACTTTTTAATCTCTGTTTTGAACTGGTTTTTTGTTTGTTTGTTTGTTTGTTTTACATTAACATAGTTCATTATTTTGTGTCTCTTTTTTCCACAGAAACTGGTTTTGCAGATTTCTGCTCCACTTACTCAGGAAGTCAACATTAAGTTTTACTAGAATGGTCAGAACACACTGACTTAATTTAGCATCTTTGGCTCTCATATATTGATCTCACTTTGATTTTAATGTAAAAAATAAGGTCATTAAAACATTGCATATGAACCTGATGAGTGATCTTTTCGTACGTAGTATTTGTAACTCAGTATTCCTCAAATAAAATTTTCAATAGTAGTTTATGAGTATTAACATAAAATTATGTGTGTTCAAAATAGCATAGAAGAAATCATCCTGAAAATTTCATCTCGCCACAAATGGAGATAATATTTGGAAATGTTCTCAATGGGACCATATTCTACACAGCATACGCTGTCTGGGTTTTTTCCAAAGCTATGGTAGGGAACAACCAATTAATTTCCATAGCCCAATACATAATCTGCCACTAATATAATATGGAATACATATAATATATACTCTAATAAATATGATTATATAATACTTAATATAATTTTATATTTAATATAATATTATATTCATATCTAAAATACCAGCCCATTGTCCCAGACTACAAGATCTACTACTGTAGTGATCACTCACTTTTTGTCTCCATCCTGAAATGTGATTGCAGCCTGGGCATGTCTTTCTCAAAGTGAGCTGAGTCTTGTGGAGGAACCTTAAAACTTGGGTCTCTCCAGAGTCTTTGCTGGTTGCAGTAAGGTCTGATGTGAGATATGTTTGCTCTGCACAGCGCAGAGAAAGCACCTTGCACATCAGCTTTTTTGTGGGAAGAAGCTGGAGAAAATAAGATACTACAAGGAGGTATAGCTGAAGATGGTGAGAAAGGGCTGAGGAAGAGCAGAATATGGGCAGTGGGGTGAAGGAGGATGCAAGGTGGCAGATGAACTCACCATCTCCATTGCCATAGAATACAACATGTGACTACAGTCCTTGATGAAATCAACACTTCAAAAGTGTGCTACTCTGAGTCTATGGATTGTACAAATGTGGAGAGGAATGTTAGCAGGATGTTAGAGGGTGTTAGCAGGGTTTGTGAGAACTGTGTATTTGGGACAGAGGAAAGGAGAACCTCTGCTGGAGCAGACAGCCAGACTGAGCAGTGCTTGCTGCACGAACCTGAGGAACAGCAGAGGCCCAGAGGATGTGTCTGCAGTATGTGTCATGGCTCTGCACTAGACATCCCAGAGCAGGGCAACCAGCAGGAGCTCCAGCAGCACAGGAGGTGCTGGTCCAGAGGCTGCTGGCCACAGACATTGTCTTGGGCTTGGCCACACTGCCAGCCATCCTCTCGTGCTGCCTGTGAGAGCTCCGTGCCTGCTCACCTCGAGAATGCTGCAGACATAGAGAAAGCTGCTGCATGCCTTGACAGTGTGGGATGGATGGGGACAAATAAAGCAGACCAGTTCTGTGCAGAATCCAATCTCTTCCATGTGTCTTTGCAGCAATGGCATCAAAGAGGCACCTGCTCTCAGTTTTCCTCCAAATATGAGGATTTAGTTCCTCCCCATGGCAAAAGAGCAAAGAGAGTGAGCAATAGACCAATGTATCAGAGAAAGCAAATTTGTAAACACCCTGGAACAGAATTTGGTTCGTTTGTGTGCGGGTTTCTTTTTGGTTCAGTGGGCTTCTCTCTAATGCACCTTGGAATGTGGGCAAAAGCAGGATTGGAAGAGGGGAGGTGGTGAATTTGCTGACAAATGGTGAAAAAGGACACTGGTGTGGAAACTGGAGATGTGGATGGAGAGCAATGGAGATGTTGGAGATGTCATTTCTGTAAAGAGCTTCTTGCTGGATAAACATGTGGAGTCAGCCAGTGCTCACAAGTTTTCTGTGCAACCAGTGACTAAGCTGGCACTTGCACATGTATCTTAATAAAATAAGTGCAGAAAAATACACTCCTACCAGCATCAATATGCTGTTCAAGCTTTTATTACAAACTGGATTTTATTCCTTTCTTGTTATTTTGTGCCTTGTAGCTTCAGTGAATACAACAGGAAATCACTAGTCAGTAATGCAATACTGCCTCGGGCTCTGATTTCACATATTTATTTCGTAAATGTAAGCAAGACAGCCCTTGGTCAGCATTTGTAACAGGGATATCAAAGAAAAATGGAGTTTGTGTGGCCATGTGTGTGCATCTGGCTATTTATCCTCTCTGAGCATTGAGGTGCAGGTGTAGTTTTGGATTGTTTATGCTTTTTTGAAGTTCTGGTTACACTGCTTTTTCCTTCCCATTCCAACAGGTTTTTTTTTCTTCTTGTGAAAAGGACAGCTTCAACAAAAAATACTGATCACCTGTTAAAAGTGGTATGAGGCAAACCCAAGCATCTGCAGACAAATATTTTACTGTCTTTTAAGGTTAGATTGGATTAAAGAATTAACTTCCCCAAGCGTTGGTGTGGATTATATTTATTACAGATACAAATTTTCAGTGGAGTGAGAACTACTCAGGCTGGGATTTAAAAGCATTGGTAGTCAGCTGCTTTCTCCATCCTGCCTTTGTTAGCCATAAAACCCACCAGCTGAGTCCCTCAGAATCTGAAGGAGTTGAAATGTAAAGGGCAAAATCTTACTTTGCATTTCAAAACCCTGGTGATTCTATGCTCCTGCCTTACAAAGTCATAAAGAGAACACAGAAATTCACCAGCCAAGTACAGTGACCCCTAAGAATATATCATTAGGCTTTTCTTCTGCAGAGAAAGGAAAAGTAAACATTCTCCATACTACTCCATGTACACTTCATTTTTTTCATCTAAAATGGATGATTTTAGGTTTAATCTCAAAGGATCCCCACTGGCCATTCTTGCAAAAGATTTATGTTGATTTTGTGCAACATGAAAAGATGGTGGTAGCCTGAATCAGCTACACTGGCTGAAGTAGAGGAAAATAAATGAAGAGGACATGCACAGAGGGCTCTGCTGTGCTCAGTTAGCCAGACAAAAAATCTGTTCTGATATGGCCTGATGAAGTACTGCACATCTTGGAATGAGGAAGAGACAAAAGATGTGACACTGCTAGAGCAAAGGAGACACTGGAAGAGATGTGGGAGTTTGTTGGACCTGAGCATGAGCTCCCAATAAAAGGCTTAATCAAAAAGGAGATAGAGCAACCTCAGATATACAGGCAAGTAAAGGCAGAGATGCTGTAACTCATCTGTTTGTCATACTGGTACCATCTTGTTGGAACACTCTCCCATTCTGCTGTCAGAGATATGTGGAATATACTGAACTAAATAAGCTCACCACAAGTAAAGTCACAACAATGTCTGAAAGGTGGCCAAAAAAAGGCATTTTCTTGTGAATGCACTGTGGAGCTCAACCTGTCTCTAATGGCCAGGAGAAGGCTCAGTCCCATGAGAGCCTCAGTGTACCTATGGGGGCAGAAATGCAGTAGCAGAAGCTCTTGAAATTACCAAATGTAAGATTTGGTGTCTGTTAAAGAAATTAGACAAATTCAAACACTGATATTTGATTGTTGGAATAGCTTTTCAAGAACTATGGTGAATTCTCCTGCAGTAAAAATTTTTAAAAGAGAAGTGGATGCTTTTCTAAAAGAAATGCTCTTGCTCAGAAATTCAGGAGATTTTTGGAACTGTATCACTAGCCTGTGTCATGCCAAGTGATCACAGCAGTCTCTCTTGGGTTCACAATTATGAATAATGAAAGGACATTTTGTAGGTTTTTTGCAAAACATATGGAGATTTCTGTGACAAGTCAGTGCTTTTGGAGGTCTCCACATAGCTACAAAGATTATAAAATATCATTTATATGATCAGATTTTTTTGTAAATATTGGTATGGAATATATTTTGAATATATTTGAATAACTTCTTGTGAAGGTTTGGTAATTACTTTTTCCTGTCACCAGGTGGAACCTGAATCTACCTGAACATTAAAGCAATTCATTGCCATTCTCATGTAGGGACTATTTGCCACTCATGTTGCCAACAGGTCTGCAACAAAGATGAAAAATATCACTGGGTCTAGAGCGTGCAGGTAGACAACAAGTTTCCCACAGCAGAGCTGGTGCCTGGCTCTGGGGAGCAGTGACCCTGTTCCTGGCCCGGAAAGGTGAGTGTGATGTCCATGAACACCAGTTTCCCCTGGGTCTGGGGTAATGTGGGTACAGGAACAGTCAGACACCAGGGCTCAGCACCACCATGCAAGCCAGGATCTCCTGGATCCATGGCCTGGGCTGGGAAGTGTGTCTGGGCTTCCCTGCTCCTGGATCCATGGGGCAGGGGTCTGGAGCTCAGCAGTGACATGTAGAGACCTTGGCTAGAGATTTGCCACTGTGCTCACTGCAGATGCATAAAATGCAAATACTGTGGTGGAGGATTATGAGATGAAGGTGAGATGAACCTCCTGGGCTCAGAGGGAAGGAGACTGCCAGGGCTTTCTCCTGTGGGACACATTCCCATCCCAAGAGGGAAACAGAGCTGCCAGAGGATGTGCCAACAAACGTGGGATCTCTCTCAAGGGACTAATAAACTACAGGGATTAAAACTAGCACACATGCAGAGTGTTGCTTATATAAGCTCTAGCAATGCTCCCAGGTCGTGCCCCAGATTTGGAGCCACTGGCCCTTGGCTACCAAGAAGTCATCCTACAAGTATCTCAAAGAAAAAAAAAAGTGGA
Source organism: Dicaeum eximium (assembly GCA_013396995.1). NCBI lineage: Eukaryota > Metazoa > Chordata > Aves > Passeriformes > Dicaeidae > Dicaeum > Dicaeum eximium. The sequence continues at coordinate 1,869,836 of VWZP01007629.1, read as the reverse complement.
ATGTCCTCTCCTGTTGGTCACCCAATGAAATGAGCAAATCCTGTGAATTTTAGGGAGACAGCACAGTTCCAAATAGCAAGGCTGGAGGTCCCCAAGCACCCCTGTGCACTGTCCTGACTGCTACTCTCAGGGCACAGTGACAGCCATGAAGGAGGAAGGGCAGGAAAATGCCTTTTCCTGGAATAATGCAGTCAGCTGGAGAAGCCCTGAGGGTACAGAGGCAGGGAGAGGTGCGTGGATAGCAGGAGAGCCTTGGAGCTATTCTGAGCAATTCCAGGCCTGAGACAGATGGTGAGGCTTTTCCTGGTGACCCAGAAGGGAATTGTGTAGACACTCTCTAAAGGTTTTTGCAGAGTTTCACCACAGAGAAAGACCCAAATGGAAAAAAAATCCCAAAGTAATGAGAGTTGTATGTCCTTTCTGGTCACTGAACTTGGCTTGGGAGGTTGTTGTAGCTGTAGCTTGTGCTCAAATATAATGGAGCTTCAGGGCTGTACCAAAAACATTTGTAAAGCAAAGTTTCCTGCTAAGTTTTCTGTTCTATCCACTCCTTCTTGGTTCATGCAATTTCACAAGCACTTGATAGCAGCCCCACCTCCTGTTTTGGTGAGCCCAAAGTCCAACCTTGTGGGATACAAAAGAATTTTTCCAGTCTCTTGCCAATAGCTCAGGACTAAGCTGCTTTCTCCTGCCTTTTCCCTCCCTCTCCCTCACATAAACACACATATGGAGGGGAGATAATGAGGGTGTGCAGAAATTAAATGTGCTGCTGATCTCAAACTCCTGCAGACACAGGGATTATTTGGAGAACAAAGGACCGCCCTCTTAGCTGGAAAAGTGCTGTGAAATACAATCTATTTCTCACTTATCAAACAAGACTGCAAAGCAGTGCAGAGCTTGGTGTTTTGGGATGCTGCTGAAGCTCACACCTGGCAGGTTGCTCACACCAGGCAAGCTGCTCAAAATTTTACCCTTTCTGTTCTTGGGCCCTGTTTTTACTTCATGCTGACCCCACAGATACCGCTCTTTGTTGATCTTTCATGGTCAGGAATGATCAGACTACATTGTGTCTGCCACGTGAGATTTACTTAACAGGACATCTGTGGCTGAATAACCATTACTAAAACTGCTCTGAGAAATAATGTCTCAGTTGCTAGTTGTCTTCTCCAGATCCCCTCTTTATCAATAGATGATGGTGGATGATGAAGTTCTTCCCAGTTTTGTCATGGTTTCCCATTTTAGGTCTGTCTGAACCTTTCCCTTTAGATCTTTGTCCCAATATTTTCTCCAAGCAGTAATAATGCCATTTTGGAGCATTTTTTCCTCTATATCAAGAGAAAATCTATATCTATATCTATATCAAAATCATAGATTTTGATTGGTAGACTACTTCATTGGTAGACTATGATGCCACAATTGTTTTTCAATAATCCATAAAAGGTCTCAAAACTCCTAGTATTAAAAAAAAAATAGGCCCAGATAAAATACACAAATTTCAATATTAATTCAGAGGAAGCAAAAAGGAAAGAAACAATTTTCTCTGCTTTTTGAAAGGGTGTTGATCAGTTTTTTTCACCACCTGATTTTGCTTTCTGGAGAATAAATCTGAGAAAGCTGAGATTAAAAGCGTGGCAATTAAGGGATCTATATATATGCATATATATATATATATATATATATATGTATATAAAACTTCACACAATAAATTTTAAGGTACAAGCAATATTCCAATGTTCCTCTCTTTTTCCTTCCACGGGCAAAGTCTGATGGGAAAGCTGTTCTGGGCCATTGCCAAGTTGGAAAAGACAGAAGAACAGTTCCATGACACTGATGTGTTTTTAGATCAAGCAGCTGGAAGTGCTGTATTTAATGGCCGAAAAGAAGCAATTCTTTTAGTAACACATAAAAGAAATAATATAGTGCTCTAACTATGCAGCATTTCATTATTTCTTAATTTTTTTCATGTGATCATAAAGGTTTAGAGGTTAGAAAAGGAGAAGGTGTTTGAGAAACTCTAACTTAAAATGCCTGGAATTTATAGGCAGCTAGAAATCAATGGAAGTGAAAATACCATTTCCAGTGTGATGCCAAGAGTCTGTTTGCCTATCTGACACAGACCCTTCCTGCCTTTCATCACATAAGGGATGTTTCAATCCATGAAGCAACAATTTAAAGATGATTGTTATGTCTTCAAGAGTTCTCTTGTATGTGGATGATGTTCTTCTTCTGTGTACATTTACCAGAGAACAGTATTTGTGTGTATGTTGTGAATCTTTTTCTTTCTTTTTCTTTCTCTTTCTTTCTTTCTTTCTTGCTTTCTTGCTTTCTTGCTTTCTTTGCTTTCTTTGCTTTCTTTTCTTTCTTTTCTTTCTTTCTTTCTTTCTTTCTGGATCACTTGCAGATACCCATTTGAATTCTGTTTTGAAAAAGTTGCTTTACATATATTCATAAAATAGACTTGCACATTGAGTGTTCATGTCAAGCTGGCAATAAATATGGAATAACAGGATGTTTTATTAAAGATTTTATAAGAGATTATGAAACCACTGTTATATAAAATATTTGTATACATTCTTGTTTTTAATTTGTCTGAGGACTCAATTTCATATTTTGGGTGGTGCATAGAATTCCTCCTGACTTTTCTGCAAGTAGTGTATATGACAAAGGTGCCCCTGTGACAGCATTTTAGTTCAGACAAGGAACAGGCTTTTGAAGTGACCCTCCTGACTGTCTCCACTTACTGCACGTGGGTCTAGGGGCACATGAAGTGAATCTTTTTCACGTGAGCTAAACTAGAATAGGCTCTCTAAGACAGCCTGGAATGCAGCCCAGCCATCAAGGAGCACTCCTGCTGAATGGAAGTAAATCACCCATAAAGGGCATGGGGTTACTGGTGGTGCTTCAGCACCTGGTCTTCCCCAGTAGTTTGGTCCTATTGCACTGTATTACTTTCTAAGTTAGGCAGGTCAAATTTAGCCCAGCAGTTCAGCTAAATAATCTGGAAGTTGTTTGAAGCATTCCCTAAAGATTAATAGAACTTGTGAAAGGACAGAAAGAAATCAGAAAAAATATATTAGAGAAATTTGGGCTTTTTTAAAATTTTTGTTTGAGCTAATCCTTACACATCAGGAAAGACACATGCTGTATCTTTTTCCCCTGCAAAACCTCTTTCCTAACAGAAATTTTAAAAGCTTTCAGTCTAACATCTGGAAGGACAATGTGAATCCAGCACTCCCAGCAGAATTCTAAAATACTCCTAGTGCTCATCTTTCTGCATTAGCAGTTTGCATTATCAGTTTAGCTTGCTACTGCTAATTTTATGGGACAATGAATCAACTCTCAAATTCCTAATGTTGCATCTATAATACTGTTGTGATATTTTGTTTTGAGGTGCAGAGGTCAGATCAGCAATTACTGAAATGTTGCTTTATGAAAAAAGGCAGTATGCTTTTAAATGTGACTTCAGTTTGGCAAATGATCTCTACTGTAAGCATTATGGTTACTTCAGATATTCTTGAATAGCCTTTTGTTCTGCAATACTCAGTTTCCAAGCAGAATGGTTTCTCTCTCACTTTTGTCTACTCTGCTGTTATTCCTTTTACAGCTCCCGATCACACCCTTTAATTGTTACTCTTGTGAGGCAGGACAACTGTTGATTATTTGGCTTTGTGTTTTTAATAGAGCCATTATTAAGCTTAATAAGCATATCTTCTGCTGAACATTAAAAAGCAATAATTATCTTATTATAAGTAGATCTCACAATCCACCCCTAAACTGCAAATGTTTTCTTTGTGGTTTCTTCTTTTCCACCTCTAGAAAACAGGAGACAGTAATTAAGAGAGAGCATGAAATTGATATTCCCTGTAGTTGCTATTACAACTGACACAATTACTATGAGTTTTATGTGTTAGTTCCTATGCAACCAATGCTTGCATATGTTTAACAAGTCAGGCCTATTACAGTTCCTTTTCTTAATGCTATTTGGTTTATACCATTTATGACTATAAATTGCTACAGGGTTATTGCTGTGTGCTCTGCTTTCTTTGGTCTTTACGAACACAGGAAATAAAAGAGATGGAGTGAGAGTCTTCCTGTTCAAGTGTAGTATCTGCAGCCCAGACTTGGACACGAGCAGGGGTGCCCCTTGCCACCAGTGCAGACAACAGCACCTCCAGAGTGCATCACCCACACTGAAACAGGCTCCTGCATCTGGCTGGGTCTGCTCCAGCCTGGATTCCACTGCTGGCATTTCCTAGGTCTCTCTGATCACAGCAGGGCCCAGACACCTGTGCCCACATGCACACCTACTCTGCAGGCTTTTATACCAGATGAGAAGATTTCCATCCAAGGAGTTTCAACTGATTGTAAATTGCAGCTATTCAGGTCATCAGGCAGCATACTGGAACTGAATAGCAAATCTCACTGGGAAATTTTTCCCCTAGATGAATCCCCAAGAAAGTAAAGGAGGGAGGGCTCCTTCTTGAGGTGGTCCTTTGGTTCCCAGGAACTGATGCTCAGAAGGCCCCAGGCAAGGCAGTTTGTACAGCAGGTGAGAGGCCCACATTTTCCATAAACTGTCCTTCAGCATGAAATGTATCGTGCTGCAGAAAAATAATGTTAACAAAACACTGCAAAACCAATCACAAGGATGAAGCCATTTATGTTATTCACACTATAACCTATAAAGGTTTTGTCAACAGATAGGAAGGGACACAAATGTGAGTGAGCATGGACTTATGAGACATGAAAATGGGCTATGGTTTTCCTGTTAGCACTGCTCAGAATAGCACAGCTGATCACACAACAGTAGTTTTAGAGCTTTTCCTCCTTCCCATTCAAACGTGGTCCTCTCAACCTGGATTGGTTGGAGGAACCTACCACACAATCCCTTAGGCTAGTTTTAGAGCTGTCTCTGTTTTTTTTTTTTTTTAGTTTTCTTTGAAATTGAGTTTTTAAGTAAAATTTATCTGAAGAATAAGTGAAGAGCAAGGCTAATAGTTTAAGCATTAAATTTGGGAAATACTTGCATGTTGTATGTATGACAGAAATGACCATCTAACTGGTGGCTCAGCTAAGTCATCTACAGTAGCACTGCAGGGTGCCATTAAAGGTTAGCTTGTGGGATAACTGGTTCCTTAATCTTGCTCTGACAACCAGCCAAAAATAGGCAGGTGATCAGTCTTACTGATGTTGCCTAACAAGTTTGCTCTTTTCCTGTTGCTTCAGTACTGCAGCAATTGCTACAGACAGGAAAAATTGGATGTTCAAACTGTGTAGCTGAAGCTGTAAGAAAAACAAGGAATGAAAACAATTTCTTGCAGACAGTCCACCAAAAAAAACCACCAACTCAAACACCCCCCACAATCTGAAGCAATACTTTTACAAGCTTGTTTTTGCTGTTTGTTCTGTTACATGCAAGTATTGGGATGCATTAACTTCTATAATTTCTGCTCAGGTAAGCTGTTCAGGGACCAGTGGGCCTTCCTTGGGAGTCACAGCTGTGGTGTAGGGCACACCCATTCTGGGCACCTGTGGAACAGTGGGAACTACCAACTTCAACAGACAACATGTCAGGCTTTGACATATTTACATTTCATAGGTATTTTGTAATATTGACAACATTTCTGTTAAAATCATCTAAGGTATAGGGATGGGGAAAACCTGGATAATCCCATAAATCTACAGTAAATTGCTGAAGTAGGAAGAGTTGACAAAAATAATCCCAAGGAGAGACTGAATTTATCTTTAAGATATAGTATTTGGGGACTCTTCTTTCTGTGGCAATGACTTTATCACATTCCTGTGCATCACTGAACCTTCCCTGAGAGCTGAAACAGCCCAAGTGAAGTAATCCAGCCAGGCACGGAGCAGCCTGCAGCTGGGAGTGCCGAGCAGCCGCTCTGCCGACAGAGGCACGGGGAGCAGCCTGCAGGCAGCAGCCACATCTGGCGGGGACAAGTGGCAGAGAGCACAGCTGGCAGGAGCAGCTGCGAGCCAGCCCAGCGGCCAGCGGGGGCTGAGCAGCCGAGTGCAGTCGCAAACTTCAGCTTCGAGCACAGGGGCCTTTCTGGCTTCTCTGAACCAGCACAGAGGTGACATGGTAAAGTGATGCAGCACAGCCAAGATCTGTCTTTTGGGACAGCAACCTGATTCCTGAGTAGGTGGGTTATATGATGAAAAGGGGGATGATTAAAAGAGGAGTGGACTGTGGCCAGTATGTTCTGAGGAAGGGTAGTTTTCCTTGCTGTAAATTGTCTTGCAGCCAATCCCTTAAAAGCTTTTATTTAAACTCATGTGTACAAAACATTGTTTGCCAGTAGGGAAAAATGTTTCTGGTTTAGGTGCATTGATTTGACTCTCCTCAGACACTCAGACTCCTGTTCTGTATTTCCTAAAGCCTCTTGAAAACAGTATCTGCTGCTTGTGGCCAGTCTGTGCTTGGGGACAGGGATAAAACTCATCTCCTGTTCTATAGCACTGTAGACTGTTTAAAGCTGCCATCCATCTTGTCTCCAATTTCGTGTTCAACATGCTACTCTCTAAAGCAGGGCTTTGTATATTGAGTGAATGGTCCATATCTTTCCATCTTATAGACATGTGTTTGCATTGAACTACACTGCACCATTATTCCAGTGAACCCAGTTTGCCATGAAATTCCAATCACTCCATCGATCTACTTCTTTTCCTTGCAATGCTCTCCATTATGTTTTATCTGTGAAGCTTCCCAGTAAAGGATAAATACATTGAATAGAACTGATCCTGAAACACGCCATTATAGATGCTCTCTAGAATTACTTTCTGAATCATATTCTTTTTAGCATGTGCAGCATTCATTTTGTATAGTGCTAATTTTTAATCAACACGTTTGGTGAGAAATTATATCAAATCCTTTAGTAAAATCTAGATGTATTACATTGCATTGTCTCCATTCACAGATTTTATCAATAGAAGCAATTATCCAGCATTATTTGTTTTCTGTGTGCTCTCTGTTACCCATCCTCTGCAGTTATCTTTAAAATCCACATGTTGAATCTTAGCCTAATTTAATCTCCTTGAGGCAGGAACAATTCCAGTCTTAAGACAGTGCAGAGCACAAAGAGAATCCAGAGAACTATTAATAATAACTGTGTGCCAACTATTCTTCAGTTCTCTGCTGTGATTTAGTTGTTTCACATTTATTGCATTATTTTAGTCAGAACAGGATTTGAAGTTCTGAGTCCAGAAGTACCAAAGCCCCTACAAGTTACATCTTGAAGTGTCCAAATAATCAGATTTTCCCTTTAAGAAGAATTTTAAAGCTGATGTTAGAAGTTCACAGATCTTAAATAGAACATATACACTCACCAACACCTGGGAAAGAGAGATAATTAGAGTTTTTCTACAGATAGTAGTAGCAGATAGTTATTATGTGCACAATGATGTATTTGTGACCCTCACAGAATGGTTCAGTGCAGAGGAGCATCGTCACAGTGTGAGAGCAGAGACATTGGAAATGGGAGTACAGGATACCAAGTGTGAGAGCAGAGGGTGAAAATAAAGTGCTTGGGATGTCCTCCTACTGGGGACCCAGTGCTGTAAAGAAGTCACCAGTGGTTGGTAAGGAGTGCAGTTTGAGAGCTGGACAAAGCCAAAAGGGCTGAAAGAGCAAAGCTCACCTTATACAGTAAATTTGAATGTAAAATGGAGTTGCAGGGCAATGAGGCAGGAGCTTGCAGGACAAGTCTTGCAAAATTGCCCCAAGTGAGGGTTCTCACAGCAGGGAGGAAGAAACCATCAACACCACACACCTCCTTTCAGCAAAGAAGGAACTCCATCATGAACACCACACTTGCCCTGGCACAGGGCATGAGGTGCTGATGGCTTGCTGCAGCCCTCTTTTTCTCAAGCAGTACTGATGCCATCAAACACAGGACTAAACATGAAAGCCCATGGGAAAGCCAACAGCAGAGCCCAAGAACAGAGCTAGATACTAGCAAGGTTTTGTACAACAGTTTTGACTCCATTGTTAATGTCATTCTGAATTGATCAGGTAATTTGTACTGTAGCAGGAAGTATTATTGTGACTAGACTAATCTTAATAACTGTCTGTTGTATTGTAATTAGTATTAAGATTTTCATTAGACTAATAATAAATTCTTGGCTTCCATATAAGGTGTTTTCTTTTTTGCCCATAACGTGATTTTGAATGCAAAATTTTATGTAATAACAGTGGTAGGGGCAGTGGCAACATAAAAATCATTACATCATAGTTTAATCCTATTAATTTTTCGATTTATTTTATTCTAAGCAAGTAGTTTTTAAAAGACGGAAATTTTTTTCTGTAGTGACAGTTCCATATATGTAAATAAATAACTTCTGCAATTCTAAAGTCTGCAGCAATAACGTTGCTTATACAATTGAAGCTGTCCCTTTTCATTGTAAGACCTTTTTTACATACCTGATTTATTCCTCAATATGACAAACAGATCATGAAAGTATTTCTTTCTCTGTGACTGTAAATAAAGTATATGCATTCCACTGACATCAAAAATGAAAGAGGACATGAGTAGTTAAAATCTGAACAATTTGGCAGCTCTAAAATAAGATATTTACGTTTCAAAGGCCTTTCCCTGCAAAGAGGAAGGGGCACTTAGAAATGTTTTAAACATAAAAAAAATTAGAATTAAATAAAGCTGTATATCATCTATTTGTTTGTATATAAACTATTTTTCATTTGCATTGCAGATGCAATTTCTCAGAGAGCATACTGGGAGAAAAAGCCTTTGATGGAGAAGTGGTATGTGTTAGCATTTGCATTTCTCACCCTCTTTGTCTTCCTTTACTACAAAAAAAAGATTCAATTTAATTAATTAGCTTTAGATAGCAAATGTCTGTAAGAAGCTTATTTTGGAAAGCAACTATAAAAGGAACAGCATATTTTAAGAGAGCTTTACAAAGAAACTAAAATGGTAATATGAGAAATTCAGTTTCAGACAATATAAAGAATGAGGTAAATGTAAAGTGCAAAGATTCACTGTGTAGTGAAATATATATCTAAGTTTTGGAGAGTAATGCAAAATAGATTCTCGTGCTGTATCTGCTTTTTAGGAATACCAAGGGCTGTGGGGAGGACATGAGTCAATGATGCAGAAGATGGTTATGGCTTGGCTTCTGCAAGCTGAAGGACTTTTACTATGTCAAGTTCACAGACTGTTTGGGAAGCTGTGCCAAGGATGATATTAAGATCTACACTACATTCTGCCTATGATTTGGACTTCTGAAAAAAACAAAAACTAATGGTTTATTTAAAAAACCAAACTGACCTAATTTTTGTAAACTGATGTTTATTGCTTTACCACATTATGTTATGCTGTGAAAAGCTATCATCAGACCCCAAAAAGCCCCTGATCTGGTTTGAGACAATAAGCAATAAAGACTTGTATCACATTGACTTGCTGTGTTGCGAAAGGCCCCCGTGTCAGGCCAACAGGAGCACTGGGGGTTTCAACACAGACCAGGGCACAGGCCTGCACTTGGTGTGGGTGCACCCCAACACGGGTAAAGGAGGGGCTCTGGGGGAGCAGAGCTGCAGCAAAGCCCTGGGCAGACAACAAACTGAGCAGGAATGAGCAGAGATCACCCCAGGCACCGCAACACTGCGGGCTGTGGCAGCAGAGCCAGCAGGGATTTCTTCCCCCAGGTCACATCTTTGAACTGCATTGAGACCCCGCTACAAAGAGATTCAACTGCAGAGACACGTAAGTGCAAGATCATTGGAGTGATTAGGGAGCTGATGATTAGATCATAATGAGCAAGAAGAGCAGAGAGAACTCTCCTTGTGTAGCCTGGAGATGAGAAGGATGTAACTGCTGCTATTACCCGAGTGGAGCTCTCTGATGATAACTGGGAGCGTTGCCTTGGAGGTGCACAGCAGAAAGGACAAAAAGCAGCAGCCACAAGCTGCAGCAAAGGATAAAGGGCAAATTTTTGTAAGTGGATATAGGGCAAATTTTTATAAGTGTTTAGATGTTGGAAAGAGCCACCTGGAGTAGCTGCAAAATCCCAGCCTTAGGGAATTTTAAACCTCAGCTGAACAAGACCCTGAGCAACTTGTTCTTCCTTTGACAGTAGCCACGCCCAGAGCTTTGACAATGGCCATGCTCAGCGCAGGAGGACTAGGTGAAACATGGAGGTCACTTTCAGCTCCAATGATCCCATCATTCTTTGATAAAAACCAGCAGGTTTCCATGCTTTGGATAATGTGAAACACTGCTTTCCCTGCTAAGTTGGCTGCCATGCCAAGATGGCCTCATGATGTATTGAGGTTCATGTTAGATTTATAGTTTGACAAACATCTACAGCAATAAGTAAAATGAAAGCCAGTGAGTTTAAAAAGCTGGATAAAACCACATCTTTAGATAATAATAAAGAATAACTAATTTTCATAATTAAGATTTTCTACCTGGAAGGACTGTTAAGTCTAGAGATGTTAGAATCATAGAATACTAGGTAAAATAGGTTTTTAATTTGAAAACAGATGATAAAGTAGGTTTTGAAGCATGACTCCTAAACTTTCCTTGCCATACCAAGCTTCTGCAGTGAGTGGCTTCTCAGCCAATGCTAAGCCAAGTCAAAGGTTAGTCTTGGGGAAGGTAAACTCAAGATTACTGATGAAGCTGCAAAAAGAAGCTGAGTTCTCACTATAGCTAAGAGTGACCCTTTCTGACATACATTACACAATTCTGGCATGATATAATTCTTGGGATCTAAGTGGCACTTGGGAGGATGCTTATGTTGGGAGTCTGCTTCTACCAGGTACCAGGTAGTAGAGGATTTTATTCTGAATTGAATTAAGACTGGTTCTTGGATTTAGGGATGCTGCAAGACTAAAACTGGACTGAGTGTTAGGATTAGTGTTCTGTGTAGCAAGAATGTAGTGTAGTATTATGTAGAATTAGCAATTATGTGTAGGGAGTTTATCCTTGTGCTAGGAGCCCAAATTTGTTCTTTACAGAGATTAATGCTGAAGACTGCATAATATTTTCCCAAAAGGCTTTTATAAAGTAGACACTTTCAACAGTAAAAGATTTTTTAGTGCTTTTCCCTTTCAAAAGTTTATAATGCTGCTTAGGAGACACACAAACTAGACTCAAAATATATCTTGCAATCAAACCTCTTCTAAAATTACTACATATACAATTACTATATACATAGCTATGCAAATTATATCACTATGGAAAAGATACATCAAAACTGTAAATAATTAAGGACCTGAAGTTAATATTTAAAGCGTAATATTAATTTGTACTGAATTATCTGTTAAATTCAAGAGGGTTAATTGGTTCATTGATCATTTCAGTTCTGTTGAGTTCCTATAAGGATGAATTTAGCCTAGGTTGTTTAAAATACAATATGCTTAAGAATCATTCTAATCCTTATCTTAATAATTCAAAGTAAATTTAATTTGCCATTTTAAAGCTACAGAACTAGCTAATTTTTTAGTGTATTTATAGTTAAAATTTTAAATCAAACATATAAAAAATATGAAACAGGGAATCACTATTCAAATAAAATATATTTTTCTTATTTCAAGGAGTTCTGTATTTATCTCTGAAGCGCATTCAGAATTGCAGTCCATGTGACAGTTTTAAAACTGGACATTTACTTTTTCTTTAAATTTGTTTTAGAGTTCTTTGGTGGTTTTGTTTCCATTTATTTATTTTTTCCCACCAGAAAAAAAAAAAAGTATTGAAGTGTTTATGAAGTTACTTTCTCAGCTGGGACAAATGCTGGTTGTGCTGGCAGCAAGCCAGTATCTTTTCTGCAGAATAACTTGAAGACAACTGTGCTATGGTTACCTAAACAGTGGAATAATCTTCATAGAATTCTTGCTACTGTGGCTCTGAAAAGTATGCTGCTGGTATCTGGCAATTGCCCAAAACTAATTAGTTCTTTATTTTTGAAGATGAATGTTTATTTCACAGTCGGATAAATAATGTGTATGAAGTCATTTTAGGAAAACAAATACTGTTTTTATCAGGATGCAAAACCCTTCTGTCCTGGTTTAGGGCAAATTTGGGAAGAAGCCTCCAGATGGGGTTCCACTAGAAAGCAAATTCAAGCGGCTCCTCCCTCAGCTGGTTTGGGGAAAATATTTCCTTGGAGGAAAGTGGAAAAAAAGCTGTTTATTTAACAAGCAAAGCATTCACAAGCATAAAAAATGAAATTATATTAAACAATGAAGCCTCTGGCTGCTCTGAAGAGATGGCAAACTCAGACAGTCCCTGTCCTGGGGTGCAGCTCAGCCTCTCATCAGCCCCTCCCGTGCTGGAAATGCCGCTCCCGAGCCGGCCACAGGTGCGAGCTCCCGGTGCTCCTCTGGGTTTCTGTCCAGAGCAGGCTTGAACAGTTCCAAGAAAAAGAAAAGCCACAGTCCAGGGAACTTCTCTGCCTCAGCTAGCTAGAGCCTAACTAAAGAAAAGGAGAGCTCTGTGCCGCTGTCTGTCCGTGCTGCAGACAGCACATCCCAGGAGCAGGGATGTGGAGGAGTGAGAGCAGCTCCTGAAAACAAACTCCGCGCTGCTTCTTCCCCCTTCGCTCGCAGAACCCGTCTGAAAGGTGCAGAACTTAATACCCAGCACAAACAGAACAGACAACTGGGGATACAACCATGATAAAGTCACTGCAGGACACCTTCTAAAAAGAAGAGGAAATTAAAGGTACTCACCACAGATACAGAATTATAAGTTCTGACACTCATCAGCACAGCCCAGTCCATGGTGCTGATACAGTTTAATTTTTCATATTCTGTTAAGTAACAGAATCTAATTCACCTCCCATTTGAGAAATATTGTGCAATCTTTAGTGGTATTTTAAAGCTGAAAATAAGTAATGGGTCAGGTCTTATCTGAATAATTTGTGGATATGAGTAAGTACAATGAGAGAGCTGAATGTGACATGTGAGAAAATGGCAATATTGTGCTTTGTACTTCTCACACAGGCAAAGCAATGGCGCAATGGCCCCTCCAAGCTCAGCAAATGCTAAGTGTGAGCTTTACACCTCACTTAAGAGGCAGACAGCTGCTGCCCAACAACACAGTGATGAATTCAAGCATATGGTTAAATGCATTCCTGTATCAGTGCCACAGTTGTTCTGGAAGATAGTCAAACTCATTACATTATTTGGGCTGGAAATTTTCAGCTTCATTAAAACCTTAATTGCTTGAATGTTGCCATGAAATAGAAAAATCTGATGGACAGTGTTCCCGAAAGACAATCCACACGCTGTTAACTGTTTGTTTAAGGTATTTTAATTGAATGGAAAACAATATAAAATTAAAATTAATGAATGAGGGAATACATGAGAATGAAAAAAGAAATATTCTTACACAATTTGCTTTTCTATCTGCAGTTCTTTTCTGTTTTACTGAAAGGAAAAGAAGAAACTCTGAAGTTCTTACTTTTTCTCTAGATATTTTAGTGACTTGCTAAATGTCAGTACTATAAGTCACACTGCCTTTTTGATAGTTCATTAATAACGCAAAATTAACCTGTATCATAAATTAGTGTTTGGTAACTAGGATGGCAACTGCCATTATAAAATGCAATCAAAATAAACGCTGTAAAGTTGGAAAATTTAATTCATAGTTATAAATGAGTCATGAGTGATTAAAATCAGCTTCTCTGAGAGTTTGTATAGTCACTTTGGAGCTTGCCTCTGGTAAATGGGAAGAAAAAGAAGACAATGTCCTGCAGTAATTGTATTTCTTCAAAATATGCTTTATACAAGGACCTCCCTTTTGCTGCAGAGGTGTCCCAGCTGTGTAGGAAATAGCCAGCCCCACTGAGGGGCAGAGCAACCCAGATCACTGCACAGCTTCTCCCCTGAGAGAAACCTGGTGTCTGGTTGCACACTGGGAGAAAACTATGGGCTCTGTAGAACCCAACCATACTGAGTAGCTCAGAAAATTGCATTTTATCTAAAATTATAAACTTTCTTTGAGTAGCTGAAGAAGAAGCCCCTACTGCTACAGGCCTTCCCTGGAGGTGAAAGCCAAAGTGATTTAATGGATTAAAGTCTGCCTTGTCAGACTGAGCATATGACCTTGAAGCCTCTCTCAAGGACTAATGATTGATAATTATGGGAGTGGAGGTGTTTAATGATATTCCTATTATTTCAGTTATTGCTGCTTGTCCTTGTAGGTGGAGGCATAAAATCAATTGCAGAAGCCAAATCAACATCACAGATAGTACTGGTGAGATCTGTTACCCACTCAGAAAGTCTTTCAGCTGGGGAACAGAATGTTTTATATCCTCACACAATTTCATAAATCTTTCCAGACACGATTCCGCCTCTTTCCAGAACCCAGACCATAGGAACCCATTGTGTAGGAAAGCCTTATGCTTTCTGGTTCTGTGCCTGACTGTGAGTTATCAAATAAGACAGAGAGTCTTAAGGAGCCATGAAGTTTTTCCTCTCTGAAAATAGAACCATGTTCTCTTTTTGCCCAAAGGGCATTTGTCAGTTTCTTCCACAAAACAAGTATAATCTTGGAAAAAAAAATCAAGTCAATAAAATAAATTACACACAGCCTTCAAAATTAATTTGGGACAGAGCTTCACTGTAAGCCTGACTGCATGAAAAGTAGTACATGGAGGGACCTGGCAACATGCTTGGATTTCACTGATCTTTGAAGCAATACATAAACACCCACTACTTTTTTTCAAAATGAGGAAGCCATAGAAATAGTATGGGCACATATGGTGACAAGTTTTTTTAAATTCCACTAGCTTGGCTTACACTGAGAAATTTGTGAAAGAAACTGTTAAAAAGCAATTGACAGAAAAGTTTGGGTTTGCTTCTTGCTGGCTAATTAGAATATGTAGTGTTACCCTGACCCCACAGGGATCCTTCTGGGAAGATGAAATGATAAGTGAACCTGATACATCATCCAGAGTGTTTATTTTTGGGTGTTCAAGTGTGTGGCTATTGACAAGCAGTGGATCCAACACTTACCCAGATTAGTCCAGGTCACCCCCCCTCACTGTGTACACATTTGTCTGAATATTTACAGGTAGGTAATAGATAAGCAACAGGTGCTTGAAATCTGTGTTGGAGTCTACTCACAAAGATTAAATCTGTGTCTGTTTTGGCAGAGTTACTGATTTCTTGCATGCCTAAAACGGCATGACCCAATATCTCCTTGATGTTATCAGAAATACACGAAGTCACGTGCATGAGTGCTGAAGCCACCACCCGGGTGATGCAGGAGGATGTAGCAGTTTGGGCATTGCTGCTCTAGGGTTCAGAAATGTTGTAATGGTTCTTTTCCTAAAAGAACTGAGTTTGACTTTAGTTGCCATGAAGAAAATAACTGGAAAACATACCTTTAAAGAGGCTATGTGCTAATTTATTCTGCATTCTCCAAATTCAATATATAACAAAACAACTGTTACATATGAAGACTTGGCCTCTCAAGATGTATTGCTAATGGTGGCATTGTTTTTATGAATATTCTGGAAGCATGCTGAGGGAAAAAATATGGGTCGAGATTAGGCAGAGAAAGAAACTGCAAAACATATTATTCCTAAAATATTCGTAACAAACAAATATTTTCTGCAAATCAGATGATATTTCTTAGAAATGTGGAAAGCCTAGAAGTGATTGGGCATGGAAGGAAACAAAAAATAATTCTAATCATAAAGAGTACTCTAAGAACATGGGAAGTAGCTGAAGAGCAAGAAGTAGATTCTCCTCTACCTCTTCTGAGACTAAAACACTTTCCTGAATTGTTCAGCTGATCTTGTGACAAACATCTTGAGGTTTCATTTTGGGGCTGTCTAATCTTATGTTCATTGAAAAGAACATTGTTATTTAGAATTTTTTGTGATGAATTGTATGCAGACATCTCAATCTTCTTGTTACCATCCTTTCTACACAGTAAACACTTATTTTAGCAGAACCTGGAGTTATCTGCTGCCATGAGCCAGTCATAAACTGTCTTTCTAGAAAAATTATTTTAAATGCATCCTTACATTTTTCTGGCAGCCTGTCCAAAAATGATATCTGGATGGCCAATGCTCAGTTGAAGGTGCATGAATAATACTTTTTCACCCCAAAACATCTAATCAGCTTTCCTTGTCCTTTAAAATGAAACCTGAACTTCTGAACTTTAATCTTTGCTAACAGTTAAAAGCCTGTACTAAAAATACTCCCAATTCAATTTTTAGAACTTCAGTTCCACACTACTTGCTTCACTCTGAGAGCCAGAAAAAGTGCTCAGTAGATTTAAAATTCCTCTGTTCATAGATAGAGACCTTACTATGCAATAATAGGTGTAAGATGTAAAATGGATTCCGTTACACATCTTGGGTGACTCTGAGAATGCTTCAGCGGTTTTGCCACTTTGAAGAGCTCTTGAACTAACTGAAAACTGTGTCAGGAACTGACACTACTTAACCTGATTCTGTGGAAGAACACTTTCTTTAGGATGTGGCAGGAAGAAGCCTTATGGTTGTGTTGCTGATCTCTCTCTTCTGGCCTGGATCAAACTGGAAGAAAATTTGAAATAATACAGGAAAATTATCTAGTGCTAAAGGTACTTTGATACATAACATAGTTCTAGTGTAAATGAATATAATATAGTGAGACAAGAGTATTTGTTGGATAGCTGTCCTTTTTGTGTTTAAAGAGGGGAAGTGGTATTTATACTTTGTGATTTTATTCTGCATGGAAAGAGTAGAGAGGTATACCAACAAATGCATTACTAATTTCATCATGGTACAGAAAGGGTGAAATTATTAGCTGTCTCTGCACTGATTACTCACTAACCTTCCTCATGCTTATGCCATGGTGACAAGGTTTTCTGGGTCCTCAGAACTGATGCAGTGCTCTTATGCAGACAGCAAGGATAGGTTTCAAAGGCTTTTAAACACAGAAGACCTAGATAGTTTTTGCAGAAGAATCTATTCTCCTTTACACCTGTGAGTCTGTAGACATCAGCCCTTGAAAAAGTAGTGTTTAAAGTGAAAACCTTAAAGAAGTGGAGAGTTTTTCTTTATGTCTAACCTCTGAGTCTAATACCTCCTTTACACTTTACTTTCACAAAAATAGAGCTTCATCAGTATTTGTGTGTTTTGAAAGCAGATCACAAAATCATGGAGTTATGCAGCGGTTCCGGCTCGGGGTTGAGCAGGCCACTGCCGGGTCTCCTGCGAACGTCTTCTCGGAGCCGGCAAGTGAGCCACCTTTGCCTAACGCTGCCTATGCTAGATGTATAATCACTGAGACCAATGGCGGAGGAACTGCTTATATGCGAATGCCCACGGTTTATTGAAGCCAGGACGTGAGCAGGGACAAACAGCCTCCAAGGACTGAGGGAAAGGGGTGATAAGGGAACCGGATAGCCAATAGGAAATAGGCGAAGGGGCGGAGTGAGGAGGGTCCAAGGTAAAACAACCTACCAGAGTACAAAGGCATCTGAGGGACAACATAAGTAACAAATCACGTAACAGGAACCATAGAAGTAGCTAGAATTGGGGAGGAGAACTGGGAGTGGAACACTTTGATAGACACCACGTCTCCCGGGCAACCGGGGACGTAGCCTAGAGATTGATGTCCCAGGGGCGAACCATTTCCAGGTCCCCCTGGGGTGCAACAGAGTTATAGGAGATAATTCATCTTAGAAGAATAAAGAAGAATAATGTAGAATAATGTATCCATCAGCATGTTCTGTTACAAATGTTTTTTTAAAGCCTGTGGTCTGTGTTCAGCCACTGTTCTTGCTGATGGTTCCAGTAGTAATGGTGGCACTGATGGCTCCACTTGTCCCAGCAAATGCTAAATTCCTTGTCTTTGTTCAATGGGTTGAAACAATCAGCACTAGCAAAGAAGGAGGAAATTAACTACATTAATCAAAAGCAGGAAAGAAAGATATAACAATTCTCAAACTGTAGGGTACATTAGGATATTGGAATTGTTTCAGTGCTATGTTCAGTTATCAAAATGGACCAAGTTATGGCTAAGTTCACCCCATTCTTCAGGTTCTTGAAAGAAACAGTTTGGTGGCATCCAGGATAAAAATATGACATTTGATTAATATTACTTGAGCGAACTACTGAATGGATACGTGAAGAAGACCAAGGGAATATGGTATGTTCATCACAAATACAGACTGAGTAGGCATGTAATTGTCATGAAAATGCATTGTAGTCACATTGTTCTGTTCCAATAAAGCTGAAGCTCACTTCTAAGCTCACTTCTGTAATCATCCGCCTATTCTATCACATAACTAGAATAGATGCCATTTTCAGTTCCTTAACTTCCTACAGATTAGTCTGTGTTGGTTTTGTGTGTGGTTTATTTTTTTTAGTAGTGCAAAGATTTAATCATTAAGCTTCTTTTTTGAGATGTCTAATAATGATCTACAAGGCAGAAAGCTGAGGGGGTGGAAGGGAGTAATCAATGTTTGCATCCTGTGGCATTCAGCTTCAATTATGCTGCTGAAACCTGGAAGCTGTGATGTTTAAAGCAATCATCTAGTGTTACGCATTACAGCTATTCTGGAATCTCTAGTTCATAGTTTATGCCATAATTACTGCAAATATATCCCTCATTCCTTAAATTAGGTTGCAGGTATTGAAACAAGTTATGTAGGCATCTGATAATTAGCAACAGTTAGTGATAATAAAGTAACAATCACAGAAGAAAGCCAGGAAAATATGTCTTGCTTTCCACTGCAAAATTTTCAGAGAGTCACTGATGTCGTTCAAATGTCAGCTTACCATATACCACACACATCTCTTATGTTTCTTTTTGCACTGTAATCTGATAGGTATTTAGTACATAAATTTCAGATATTAAAACTGCCTCTGTCCTACCTGGACATTGTTCCCATCTCCACACCTTAGTGCCATATAAGAATGAGAAAATACAAGGTGTCTCTCTGTAATGATAATAATGTATATTTAGTCCCATTGGTGCCTATCTTTCAACCCCTTGGTTCAGTTTTTAGTTTCTCTTTCACATATAAATTACTCCCAGTGCATGAGAACGACGTACTTACTCAAAGCTGAAACATTAAAAGAAAAAATAGTTGTGCCTTTATAAACATGATGAGAGAAGATGGATATCTCCCCAGCAACACCGAAGACTTGAATTTCCTTAACTCCTCCATTATTTTCACAGGGTGCTCTATTTATGGAATCAGCAATCGCCAACAATTTCCATTTTTCTAAGTAGCATAAAATATTAAGATCAGGTAATATAAAAAAGGATCAAAACAAACCCCCACGTAACCAAAAGTAAAGTGGATTAGTAGAGAATAATGTAAGATCATGTCACATTTACATGATATACTTTTAAGTTACTCACACCTACAGTATTGTAACAGTTATATAATTTATAGTGATGTGCTGTCCTTACTATAATAACTCTTCTTACGTTTTTGGTTATTCACGCCATGCCCTGTGGGATACACTGATCATGTTTAGATCCTTATAGTGGATTATAAAAGAGGAACTGTATTGTAAGGCTGAAAAACAGTTTGCTTTTTCTGTTTTCTGGAAAAACTGTTCTTTAGCTTCTAATCATCTAATAGCTTATTTGTACTCAGCATTATCCTCTCAAGACAGCACTGGTGCTACACACATCCCTTCACACTACTGTACAGACAAAGACAGTAGTGAACTAAATTTCTTCTTGGTTTTTTGTTAGGGTTTTGTGGTTTGGCTTTTTTAAGCAATTTCAGCTGTAGGCTTACTGGTTTGGCTGCCTGCAGACACACCTAGAATACTTGTGAAGGTACATGGTTTCTTAGCTCTCCTGAGAACTTCAGACAGATTGGTTAAAGAGGAAGTCCTTTACCTCATTAGAGATATCTGATGAGAAATTGCTCTGTGCTTAACAAATCGTTCTGGACAAGAGAATGGACATAAAGAAGTGAGATGTCAGGTGATAACCTCCTGAAAACAAAGAGCCAGAAGATTAGAACTGGGATGTGGTCAGAAGTTTCTGAATAAAATATCCATTATATCTTCCTTGAGTTTCTGCTACTGGAGATATGTTTCAGATGTGTGCTGTGGACAGGGCGTAGATCTCCTGTACATAAGAACATGTTACTGTCTTCAGCATTCCCACTGCTGTTCCTTCCGTTTGCTATGAACTAACCAGGTGTTGACATTCAGGTTCTCTTACCATTATTTTGATGTACTGCCTGAGATCAAGCATTGAACTTGAATTACAGCAACAAGAATCTAGAAATGAAATTCAAGATTAATGTGTTTTGATAATGTTTGTGGCTTTGGAGTTACTTTTTTTTTTTTACAAACAAACACATTAAACTTCTTTATTGCTATATGTAAAATTATCAACAGACAGAGGAGTAGACGAATTCAGTACATGATTTTGGGTTGATATCTTCAACCTGTCCTACATATTGTATGGCTACAGACATGGTATTTAATTTGCCTGTGCCTTAACTTCCCACCTGTGACAAGGGAATGGAAGCACTTCCATCCCTCTTCAAACTGCTATGATGAGAAATAAATATTGGGGACTATGTAGATGCCATAATAATGGATACAAATTAAACACATTACATATAAGATGATGGAGCTGTTGAGATTATTGTTAATTACTATGAACAGATTCAGGGCAACTGGATTGGTGGTCTTGGGGAAGAAAAAAAAAGGAGTGGGTCTGTGCACGTGTGAGAGAGTGAAATCCCCGTTTTCCAGTACACACAGTAACATGAGTAACAGTCACAGAAAGGTGAATTCACCTCCTTTCCCTCGCCTCTTCTGCGGTTGGACCGGCCGCGGGCTCTCCGAGGGCGGCTCCCCCGAGGTGTTCCCGCCGCCGGTGCCGCCCCGCGGAGCCCTCACAGGCCGGCCCTGCCCTCCGGGCCGCTCCGCCGCGCCCCCTGGCGGACCCGGCGCCGCCCCGCGCCCCGGCCGTGCCCCGCCGCTCCCGCAAACCCAGCGCGTTCGCCGCCCGGGGCTTTTGTGGTGGCGGCCCCGGGAGAGTTACCCCGCGCCGGGCCTTGAGGTTTGACCCGCACGAGTTGTCCTCAGCCGCCGCTGCGGCTGCTCGGGGACCCGCACACGCACTAACGGGGAAAGAGGGGACTCCCCGCACAGCCTGCGGAACGGGACAGAACGGCGCGGGAGTTTCCGTGCAAGAGCCAAGGGGAAGACACTGGGGAGGTTCCTCATTCACTAACGCGCAGGGAGGAGATTCCCCGGACAGCCTGCGGGACGGGACGGAGCGGGAGTTTCCGCGCCAGGGGGGAAGAGACCGGGGAGGCGCGGGAGCGAAATCTCTCGGGATCGCACCCTGGGCACGCCTCCACCGGGACACTTCCCCGCCCCGCTCCGCACGCTTTGGGGTCGCCACGGCCGCGGTGCCGCATTTCCCCTGAGGGCTCCGGTTCGTCCCCTCGTCCGGACCGTCGGGCTCCCCGCGCCCGGGCGGGCTCGCGCGGCTCCCGCTCGCGGTGACGTCACGGCCCGCTCCCGCCTCGCCGCTCTGTCGGCGGGCGCATCCCGCGGGTGCGGAGCGGTGCGGAGCCGGGCTCCGCGCCACGGGCGGCAGCGGCGTCGCGCTGTGGAGGCCGGCAGGCGCCGCCTCCTCCCTCCCTCCGTCCCTCGTTCCCGCCCGCGCCGCTCTGTCCCATGTTCGGGCTGGAGAAGCCGGCGGGGCAGCAGGAGCCGGGCAGAAGCGGTGGGCTCCCGAAGATGGCGTCCGTGGGGGATTTTAACGTACTCAGCTCCAGCATCCCGGCCACCAAGGTGGAGCTGTCCGTGTCCTGCAGGTACGGTGGCGGCTCACGGCCGCGCCACCCGCTCGCCCCGCGGCGTCGGATGGGGCGGACGGGCGGGGGCCCCTCGTCCCGGGCTCGGCAGCGGAGCGGGGAGGAGAAGGGCGGCGCGGGACGCCCTCCGCATGCCGGGCGCTGTGCGAGGCGCTCTCGCTGCTGCCCTCGGGGCGCGCCGAGCGCGGGCAGCTCCCAGCGCATCCTCGGGCAGAGCCGGGGCCGGCTGCCAGCCCGCTGCAGCCCGCTGGCCGCGCACCGGGCGTGTCCGCCGCAGGGTGCTGCCGGCGGGCCCCGGGGGCTGAGCGCCGGCTCCCGCGGCGGCTGCGGGCTCTGCCGAGACGGGCAGCGGCTGCCGCCGCCCCGCATCCCCGCAGGACGCGTTACCCGGCAGGGATTTAACTTCTGGAGCTGTCCCAAGTGCCGTGGTGGGGACAGAGACCTGCCGTCCGGAGTAATCCTGTCATGGGTTCTTTAAGGCTCTCTTGCAAAACTTACGAGTACGGGCGTGTTGTTGTCGCCTCGTCATGTTTTACCGTAACGCTGCTGCCCAGAAATTGAGAGAATGCCAACCCGTAACACCAAATGTAGTGTCTGTGGTTTTGTTCCTTTGACGTTTGTTTATCGGTATTTCAAAAATCCTGTTTTCTCCCGTGATGCAGAGATTTTCTCATTTAGAGGTCTTAAAAATACTTTTATTTGTGCGCTTTTTTTATTCACGTCTTCGTTCACATTCCGCGACTTCCTTAAGTATTTCCTAGTAGTTGCAAAGCGGTGACGCCTTTCACCAGCAGAGTTGGCAGCTGCTAGCGGAAAATTTGAACTCTCAGTGTGTTTCCTGATGGGAAATGAGACAGAGTTTCTTCTACAATCCTTTGCTTCATTTTATAACGTAGCTCCCCAGAGCTGTTGCTGTTTACCAGTATTACTGCCAGGACAGAACGGCAGTGCTCTAAAGTTAAATTGTCAGACCACTCCCTTTCTTTCCTTGGTAAATAAAGTATGATTTGATGTTTTATCTAGTGCAGAATTCAAAAGAAGGCTGAAGCAGTCAGAAATAGAGTAAGATTAAATCTGTAATACTGAAACAGTCACCAGGCTGACATACAAACACCCCGTTGTACTTGCTGGCTGTCTCTGCAAAGTTCAAAAGCACCAACTGTTGTCCGAGGAAAGATGTGCTGTAACCTGTATAAGCAATCCAGGACTTTTAGTATTACTTTTAAGTTCTTCAAATAGCCTGTCACAGTTACAGATGTCAGAGCATTTCTGCTGAATTTGACCCAATTCACTTAGTATGGGAATTCCTTTAATTCCAGGTATCATTTGTGTATACCTGCCATGTTTCACAGTGGTTTAAGAATCCATCAGATAGTTACAAAGAAATGCAGGTACAGAATATAGGCAATCGATTCTGACCTTACTTGTAACTGATTTCAGTGTATACAATGGCAGATTCTCTCTAGATGTCATTAAAAGCCATATCAGTTTTGTTAAAACTCTTTCATTTGCCTTGATGTCAAGTGCAGAAAGATGGGAATTTCCATGGAGATTCCTTTCTTCTCTATGTGCTGAATGACAATTTTTGATTACAAAATTATGCTTCAGAGCGGAGTATAGAATGAGTGACACTGGGGCAGAGATTAATGGTTAACACGTTTGTGATTCATCTGTAAACACATTCATTGGCTAAAGCTTGTGAAATGTGGTGTTAAATGAAATTGTGAAAGACTACAAGAGCAAAGTGCAAAAATCAGAGAATGCAGAAAATTCTTTAATAATGAGCAATTGTGTATTCCTTAATACCTGGAGAGAAATGCTTTTAACATCAGTTTGGGTCATTATGGGTTTTTTTCCTTGATACCTGAAAAGTTGTATGACTGATGTGGTCCCTAATTTACATCAACAGTTCATAACTATGCTTTATTTCTAGATTTTTTTCCTTGGGTTTTTCTTTTTGTTTGGCTTTGGTGTTTTTTGTTGTTATGGAGATGTTTTGTAGTTTTTTGGGAGGTTTTGTTTGGTTTTTTGTGGGTTTTTCCTTGTAGGACATGAGAGAAGTTCTTCCAGTTTGTACAGGTGGTGTAACTTGGTGGTCAGTGAAGCAGTGCAAACTGTTTGTGCCATAAAGTAAATTTGTGACTCTTCTTTCCTTTGTTCTGTCTTACTCATTAAGGATACAGTTTCTATTCCTTTAGCTTTCAATTTCATGTGATTTCTCTGTTAGCATTTCCTAATTTGCCTGCATCCTCATACTGCCAGTGTTACCAAAGTATTCAGATTCAGCACCATGCAGATGGCATTGCACTACTTTATATTCTCCAAGCCACCCTGGTTTAGCTTCAGGGTCACATCAGGTAGCCTTTAGAAGAAATGCATCTCATGGGATGAGAAATTCTGTGAAAATTGTAGAATCCAGAAATGTTTTGGTTGTCAGGCAATGCTCTTTCTGGGATTTCTTTATGACTAAAAGCTTTTTATATCATTCCCATGGCTTCTGAATGGCAGCATTAGCTGTATTTTAAAAATGCTAGAAAAGCAAGAAATTAATTTAATTCTAGTTATTACTACTCAGTGCCTATCAAATAAAACCTTCACAATTCTTTTCTGACTGTCTAAGATGTAGTTTATCAGAAAGCAGAAGTCTTTGACTCAAGAGCCAGCTCTAATACGGCAGAAGAACTTAGATATGTATCCCAGAGGATCCTCTGGTGCTGGTAATTGTCCACTATTGTCTGGATCAATTGTTCTAGGAGCCATCTCCCTCTGCACCCTGTCTCTCCCTCCATCACCTGTGCTGAAGGGCCTTCATGGTCTGATGAAAAATGTTACTGTCACCTGCCATGCAATCTTTATTTGTTGCTGCCTGGCATAATTTTGCACAATTGTCATGTGGTGAAGAACCAAGACCTTGTCCCTGCAGTTTGTGTGAAAGAGTAGAAATAGGCTGCACTCTATCCTTTTTTTCACTACTGCTTTCCAGCCCAAAGATTCCTCTTCCTCTGCAGGGCTGTTTGCACTGCATACATATAACCATATAACTGCATCCTATAACCAGGCCTGTGTCTAGAGAGAGCTCTTCTCACACCAGCTGTGTGGGTAAGCTTGTGCTCTTAGGTGAGCTTCAGGTGAGCTTCAGGCCATATACCTGTCATCCTGCTTCCTCTCTGTTGATGTTCTCCAATGATTTCAATCTAGTTAAGTCTTGGAAAAACTTCATATTCTGCTCCCATCTTCTTAGTGCTGTTACTATGTATTGACTGAAGTAGTTTATCTAATGCTGAGAGAACCACAAGATTGTGATTATTACATTTCTTGAAGTTTGTGCTCTGTGTGAGCATATAAAATTCAGTGTAGTTTAGTGGGTTCAAGTTTTTAATTTTTTTGTTGTGGTCCGTATATTGATGATTTCTGTTTATCATGGCTACTGTGTGAGCAGGCCTAGGTTTTTTTACTGTAGTACCTGATAATTCTGCAGCCATTCTGCAGTCTTATGTTAACAAAAAAGTCAAGAGTTTTGTTATATCTCATGTTAATGTGTATTTATCAATCAGAATTATCTTACTGAGAGTGTTTTTTAAAATATCTATAGGAAAGTGAAGCTGTAGTTCTATCATTTTATGATTTCTAGTAGTGTATCAAAGATGACATGGTTATTGTAAAGATGGTTGCAAAATATTGATGAAGTGCAGGGTCACTTTGCTAGTTCAGAACGTTTGTTATGATAATACTGCTTTGAAAGGCTTTATGTTCAATCAGGCAGTGTGTCTTTATCAGTCTGGGTTTATGTTGGATGAACTATATTGCCTGTGTTACCACAACAGGCATTATGTGCATAAAGGCACCATCAACATAACTTGTCATGGTTAATTCAGCAGACATACAGTTGGTTGCCCATGCCTGTTTTGGATCAGTCCTATGCCACTTCATAATTTGTACAGAAATCTACCATTAATGAATGAGCTGAATGGAATTAAGCAACCCCTGTTCTCGGTAATTGAAATAATTAAATTTCAAATTTCTTGCACAGAGGAACAAAGCATACCACTTCAGAATTTTTCCTTTTGTTTGGCAGGCTGAAAGTCTTAACCAGCCACTTCCAAGTGTTTGCCTAAAAGTACCTAAAAGAATGTTTAATTATATCTTTGATTGTCCTGGCATTGATTTCTGGCAAGATCATGTCTCTCCAGCCATCATATTTACCTTCTGGTATTTTTTTTTTAAATATTAATAAATTGTTAGAAGTCTGTCACAGAAAGATACAACGATAAAAGAGATATTCATAACTAAGTATTTGAGCTTGTAATTCTGTATAGTACAAAATACAGAACATAAAATTAATTTTCATTGTAAATCTGGTTTTCATTTTCCTGTTTTCTTTGTGTATGTGATTCTAGGTCGGATTAAAAGTCCATGGAGTGGTTGTGTGTGACTGGCAACAGAAAGTTGATCTTACAGGTTTCTTTCTTTGAAATGATACTGCCTAGAGAACCAGCTGGTTTCAGATGAGAAAAAATATAAATGGTTTATAGGGTCCATAGTCATGGAGATGCATTCCTGATAGAGTGCACTGTTCAGTTTTCACCTGTGTGTCTCTGTAAACACGCAGCCCTGTGACTAACAGAATATAAAGCAGATCGTTTGCACTCTAAGTCCTGTCTTGCATTGCTGGTGATGGGAAAGATGGATGCTAATGTCTTTACAAACAATTCCATGGGTGAGTGTCTTAAGGAGAAATGGGCATCAATGTCTTTGAAATTAGTCTTAGTGCCTCTGCCAGCCTCAAGCTACAGAACCTGGACAGTTTGACTCCTGAACTTAAGGGTAATAGACAAATGGGTCAGCACAAAGTCTTGCAGAACCCACATAGCCCGAATTTCTAAACTCTGGAGGAAAATTACATGTTCAAAGAGGGAATGTGGTAGGCAGTTTGGGAACGCTGTACCTTCCTAGTACTGCAGGCACTGGGGGAAGGAAGAGGACAACATGTGGCTGGGATTTTAGGATAAAAGGAGGCTGCGTCCTCTCCTCTGAAACCTGGAGAGAGAAACCCCACGGGGGTGTGGCTGAGTGGACTCTCTCCCTTTATTCGAATAACAGTGTAGGACTGCTCTGTCTCCTTCATGGACAGTGGCTTTTCACAGAGTGATTTTCTGCACACTAAGGACAGGCTGTTTTAACCCACCCCAGAGATGGAGCAACTGAAAGTTCTTACTAGATCCATTGGGGTGGATTAAAGTGAAACGAGACTGAATGACAGGTGTGTATACACATGGCAGATTTATTTCAGAGCAGTTTGCTTACATTGGAAAGGAGGTATGTATCTGCTTTGGTTATTATTTATTGAAATTATATAGAAGTATAAAAATACTGCTTAGGAAAATATACAAGGAAAAGAAAGAAAAGATAAGAGTACAAAAGGAAAGATATCACTACCTGTGGATCCAGCACCAAGACTCGAGTGTTGCAATTTCGATGTCTGTTGGTCAAAGTTGTGGTCACAGTCTTTATCTGTCAGGGCTGGAGAAGTTCTCAAAAAAAGATTCAGTTGCTAATAAATGTTCAGGTGGGAAGGCCCAGGTGCCTCCCCTGGGAGTGGGGTTTTACACTATGAAATACTGTGGATCCTGCACAGTCTGGGGGTGCTGTGGGGGACCTCAAAGATTTGTGGCTGTTTCTAAGACATGAGCACTTCTCATGACTCCACAGGTTCAGCCAGTTGTGACTTATCAGAACAAATTAATACCTTCTGGCTTATGTGTGAATGTCCAGATACCTCCCCCAGGGGGTGGTTTTACACCTGAGCCTCATCAGGAGAGGATATTGGCATGATAAAAAGTATTACCTGACTTTGCAGGATCTGCTTCCTACTGGCCTTTTTCCTTACCTGGCTCAACAAAGAAGATTGTTGATAAGCAAACCTCGGTTTGTTGCGGTCATCCTCTGGGAGGTCGGTGTGCCCCTCCTCTGCACCTGGACTTTTCTTAGGAAGATCAGCGGTTTCACCACACACTCAAAAATTTTTCTCCTCCCCTTTGTTTAGGGGATGCAGATCTGTCCTCAGTAAATCACCTGTTGCTTTTGCAAATCTGATTTTTGAGTCATTAACCTTTAACATTTCAGTTCTCATTCAGGGTTCAGGTTTCACACAACCAGTGTCAGGACTTGTCAGGTTTTGTCTGAACCTGCCTTTGCCTACATGGAGCTTTGTTTGGTTTTACTTAGCTGCAAACCCAAACCCGGTATCTTTTTTCTACTTACTGGGTGGCTACTGCTTAGTTGGTTTCCCTTTAGCTTGTCCTTTTTGTATAATTGTGTGGTATAACCATGTTTCCTTCAGCAGATAATAGTAGCAAGTAGTTATTACGTGTATGGATGTATTTGTGACCCTCACAGAGTCGTGCAGAGGAGCATCTTCACGGTGTGATAGCAGAGGCATTGCAAGTGGGGGCACAGATGGGAGTGTGGCAGCAGAGGGTGGAAAGAGGGTACTCGGGGTCTCCCCCTTGCTGGGGACCCCAGTGCTGTAAAGAGGTCACCAGTGGTTGGTAAAGAAGTTTGGGAGCTGGGCAGAACCAAAAGTGACAAAAGAGCAGGTCTCAAGCAGATGTAATACAGGCTATATACGGTGTACAGTAAATGTGGATGTAGAATGGAGTTGCAGATGAAGGAATTCAGGGCATGTTAACTCAGATGGGGGTCCTTGGAGTGGGGAGGAAGAACATCATCAGCATCACACTCCTTCCAAGACCACCTCTTCCACCCCTGCCACCACTGCAAACCTCGTGGTGTCCTCAGACAGGAGGTGGGACATGGACAGGTGGCTGACTGTAACACCCTCCCTCAGCTGAAGCCGACTGCCCTAGGCCTCAGAAAGGTGGCATACAGGAAGGGCTGGCAGCAGGAAAAGATCTGGGTACCAGGAAATGTGCAATGACTTCGTGTATTTTTATGAAGACTTTCTGTGGTAGTTTTATTTTCTTCATTTTTTCATCTACCCATCTGAGCAGTGGCTCACTGACCAACAGTCCTGCACTGGCAGAGAAAGAATGAATATTACTGATGGTAAATATTTCCTTTTAAAATTACTTCTTTGAGGTATACCTTTTAAAGAGTTGTTTCAAAAAAACCTGCAAAAGTGATCTGTAGTTTTATGTGTTTTTATACATTTTTATACATTAATGAAACACTGTATTAGCTGTATTATACCTTCATAAAGAAATCAGATCTCAAGTAGGGCAGCATATCCATCGATTTGGATGGGCTGGGTGAAAGTAACTGGAAGGGAGTGGTGAGTTGACACTAGATTGAAAGGCTCTTTTGACCACCAGCAGTCTTAGTGCCATTTCCCAGGATAACATCACCAGAATCTCAGAGCCAGAGACTGTTTACCTGCCCAGCCTTAGCAACAAAGTATGGATGGTTTATTCTCTTGGTTTCAAATAGAAATTTGGATGGTGCTGAAGCAGAGTTCCACCAGTTCGTGATAGTACTAATCAGTCTTTTTTTAAAATTTGAACTGGGATAGTCTAAGATTATGTTCAGGTCTGTTTCATCTGCACAAGTATATTTTTATAACCCAGCACTTACTGTCTGTTTCAACAGAATTCCTGTAAAACTATTGTTATGTTAGAGTAAATAAACTTGGCAATTCCTTTGTTGTTTTTTTTTTTAACCCTCAGGAACAATCGGCATTTTTAATAGAGGTTTCATCCTAAAATTGTTTGCATACATCTAGCCAGAAATGGCTTTCTATGGGTTGTGTTAAAACTCATGGAAGCACTGCTGATCTTACCCTTCTCATTGCTTCTCCCTTTCTTTTCTCCCTTATGGCTTCTGAATCAATATATTCTTAGCTTGACAATGAAAGTTACAGTGAGGCTGAAAATTATTTGTTTTCTGGTGAATTACTTCTCCAAAGGTTATGAAGAGGTATTGTGAATGTTTTCTTAAACTTGCACATCAGAGGTATGTTTGCTTTCTTTCCGGTTCTTCTAGTGCCCTGAAGAGTGGGGATGGTTTGAGCAGAAAGGAGCAGGTTATCCTGACTGCCTGCTAGTCACTGGAGTCACTGTTGTCTCACCTGCGAGCCTATTGTAAGAGAACCAGTTATTTTGACAAGAAGGTAAAATTCTGAGAGATTGATTTGCTGTTAGGTCCAGGGCATTTTGAATCTAGAGATGTGGAGGCTAATAGCTGGCTTTGTTGTGCTCTGACAGAATAGAGAAGGAGAGAGTAAATAGCTGTGGAAGGGTGACTACTTCAGCTGCCACTACAGCTTGTGCAATTACTCTGCAGGTAGGTCAAGTGGGCTCTTCATTTGAGTGGACTCTTTGGATCCTACGTCATCTTAGGCCTGATCCTTCCAATTTCAGTGATACCAGTAAGGCTGAGGGGCAGTGCCTACTAGGTTAATGCAGTTATGTTACAGTTAGTAGTACTATGGGTACTATTCTGCACATTAAGAAGTAATTTAGTTGCTCCTTTCGTTATCAGGATCTTCCGTGAAAAAGTGATGTGGGCCCATCATTAAGTGAGGGAAACAGAAATGCATTTATTTAATGAGCTAGGGGAAATTCCTTTTCCCATGGATTGATAAAAGTGTGAAAGAAGTAGTGTGTGCTTGTAATGTATAATACAAATACAATATATTGAAAATGGGTATTTTCTAAAAATTATTTTGCATGGGTAACCAACTTCTGTGTTTGCAAACTGCTGAGTGCTTTATTTCACAACCAAGAAATCTTTGCATGCATTTAAGTGTAATCTAAAGAGGAAGATAAACATAAAGCCACAGTACCAGAGAGATTTTGACAAATTAATCTGAAGTGAACCACATATTTATCATTAAAGATTTCAGAGCTGTCAAAGGCAAAGTAAATACTTTTCCAGTCAATATGGATTTTAATTTTTTTAAATTTTGAAACTAGAGAAGCAGATTTTAAACTGCTCAATTCTGTAGTTACTGTGGTCTGTTCTTCAAGGCCAGACTTCTGTAATTTCTGACAAGGGAATTGGATTTACTTCTGCTTAGCAGTTTGGTGTAAACTGGTGTAAAAGCAGTTTGGTCTTTTAAAAAAACTTAACAGAGAAGGAAGTTTAGATATTTAGTTCACTAAAATAAAGTAAAATTTGAAGGAAAGTATATGTGGACAAGGAGAGTAAATGCTACTTTTTACATACATCTGACAACATACATACAGCGCATGTGGGTGAGAGATGGTAGGAAGCAGTGGGGGCTGTGATGGTTTCTGGTTAGCTGCCACTGCTGACTGCATCAGTGAATCTTGAAGCATCTGATTTACACATGTGACTTTTTTTGGGTTAAACAGCACAAAACACTTGGCGTTAGGAAGCATTTCTTTACTGAGAGGGTGGTCAGATGCTGGAACAGGCTTCCTGGAGAGGTCGGTGCCCCAAGCTTGGCAGTGTTTAAGAGGCATTCGGAGAATGCCCTTAATGACGTTTTAACTTTTGGTCAGCCCTGAAGTGGTTGGGCTGTTCCACTGGATGATCATTGTAGGCTCCTTCCAGCTGAAACATTCTATTCTAAAAAACTTCTTGAGCACTGGACTGTTACTTGGATAAATTTTTATGGAATTTATGTGAACAAAATGATTCTGTGATGCACAGCTAAATACATTTTAACTTTATCTTATTTACTGATCACTTTCTTTCCACCCTGGGGAAATTGCTCTCATTACACAGAAAAAAATTGTCTCAGCATTATTGCCATGGCTCCTATTAATTTTTTTCCCCTTAGACGTCAGTATGCTGTTGCAACTGTTTTGGAATGTCCACACCAGAATGGGCAGATATATAATAAATAATAATAAATTCCTTCACGATCTGTGCTAGAATAATGCTTTCTGCACAGATGTTCCTGGACTTCCTTGGTATAGGTGTTTGATATGCATGTTTCTCAAGGAAAAAAGTTTGGGTTTTTTTCCCCTCTCTCATAATTGATGGAAATTCCTTTTATTTTTGCATTCTTCATCTGAAAGGCTTAATGGACATAGATAAAAAATGTACTCACCGAGTTCAGTTAAAATATAAATCTGTTTCTCTTGATACTTTGATTAGGAGAAAGAAAAATAAGTTTTCAGCTATTTCTGGTTTCTGAGTTTGTGAGCTTTCCTGAGACAAAACAGTTTAGTACCTAAGAGAGTGCTTTCCTCAGGAAACAAGTACACTCTGTATTGCTCAGCATGTGCAGAAAGTCCCATTGAAAATTAGGAGTACAAAGACTACCTAAAGTTCTAGAAGTACATTCAGTCTGCTTTCTATTTTGGGTTACCATTTCTTGTGGTTGTAGATTGTCCTATGCCCAGTTACTGTGTAGTTTTCTTATATTTGAAGGAGCACTTTGATTGTTATCCCCCTGAAATGAAAATGCACAAATGAAATTGAGCAGTCTATTGAGGTGTTAGGTGATTTAGTGGCCAAATCAGACTATTTTTTTCTTTTCTTTTCTTTTTTTTTTTCCCTGTTGGCACTTTTTGTTTAAAGTTCCTTTTGAAATTGGCTGCATTGCTTGAACAACTTGTCAAATTCTTATGTTACTATTTTGGTTGCCTCTTTATGATTTGGACAATCAGGCATGCTGCAAACTTCGCTGAAGACATTGTTTATTTGTAGGAAAGTGTGTGAAGGGTTGAATTGAGGGTGTTGCAAGTTGTACTCCCTCAAAACCACAAGTTCATTGCATGAACTGACCTGAATTTCAGTGTTAAACAATGTACCCTTGCAATCCTTTCAGGGATTCTGCTTCTGTAGAAATGTTTTTAACTTATTAAAGATTCTTTATCTTTAGAGTCTTTAAGATTCTTTAAGAACCTGTAGATTCTCACCTACAGAGTCTTACCTTCTTTTTATGGTGTTCTATGGTGGCTGCTTTTTGCAGCTGCTGGAAGTATCAGGATAGGCTAAGCTTTACAGTACCAGGCCACTCTCTATGTTAGTATGTGTGTGGGAAAATAGAGGGGAACAAAACTTAAAAAGGAGCACAAGAAGGGTAGGAAATATCTAAAGAACTCAAAGCACCTTATCTCAGTATATGCATGACTAAAATTCCTTAATCCTAATCTGCAGTGACAAGCACTAACATACCAATTATAAAGTCACTGTATAGTCATCATGCAGAGGAATTAAAATTGTTTTGAATTCTAATGAGAAATATAGGAGGCCTATTCCAAAATCTAATGTACTATTTCTTCCATATAAGTCTAATTTTGAGGTTTTATTGCAATTCATTTTGGGATAATCCAATTCTAGTTACCAGTAATTAATGGTGTATCTAGTATGTCTAATTAAGGAGGAATAGGAGGTAATTTTCATTTTGGGTTGGGAATTCCAATATTGCAGAACTTGCTCTACTTTCTTTTAAAGCGGTTTGTAGTGATTGTTGTCAACTACTGACTTGGGTTCACTGATTTTCCTGGGTTTCTTAATACTTCCAATTTATATTTGCATCATTTTCATTAAGGTAGGATACAGTTTCACTGAGTATAATTGTATGCATAAAAATTACACTTCTGAATGGCCTAGAGAAGTTCAGAAGAATTTGTGTGTGCAGAATTCAGGTGTATTCACAAGTACTAATATTAAACCTAGTGCCTACTTTGGCTAGATTAAATAAAACAGATCTGTCCAATGTTCTTTTCAAGCTATTTTTTTGCTCATATTCCTTCTTCTGAAGTGTGAACTTAGGCAATACCTAAATTTGAAATACAGTATCTTTTCATTGCTGAAGTTAATTGGACCACTTAGAACACCTGTGTTGAACAAAATATTAATACACTTTCCAGCACTGTTCAGTAGAGCAAATATAGTGTGATTTAGATCTGAATGAGAGTAGTTAACAGTGACCCGTGAAGAGGCTCTACAATTTATTAAAAATAATCAGCTATAAGGGATATAAACTAGTTGTTTAATCCTTCCTTTTGCTCTGGGCTATGATCAAACACCTTAATTCTTGCTGTGGAGATTTCACATCATGTCTCCCACCTTTAACAGTGAAAGATGGTAAAACAATGGAATAAAGTTCAACTTCTGTGCCTGTGGTGCAGAAGATTCAATTTATGGTTAAACCTGTTCCTACTTGCTCTGCCTGCATGGAGGTCAGCTTCCATTTGTGACAGTATTTCCCTCATAGATACAGTCTGTATACTTCTGGTTATTTCTGTTTTCAGTGAACTCCAGTGCCTCCATGTCTGTCTTAAATTGCAATAAATTGGAGTGTCCAAAACATTATTGCTTGAATTGAGTGTTTATCAGTAATTTAAAGACCAGAAAATCAGTCTAAAATGGTGTTTTTGTTTGTGTATTCCAGTATGCCTTTTTCCCAAAGGTACAAGACTCCTGACTTGCATTCAATTTGTGGTTAACTGTGATGTCTAGGACTATTTTTGACATAACTTCTGTATGTCCAGCTCCATGTAGCTATGCTGCATTTTTGCTGTTAAGTTTAATGCCTTCCAAAGTTTATTAGCTCTTTCTTGTCCCTTTTCTACGGCATCCTGTTTTCAGAACAGTTTTCTAGTATGTCGAGACAATTTTAAAAATTTATTTATTTTAATTTTTTTTTAAATTATGAAATTATGGTAACTATTCTGAGAATGGTTTCTGCTCGGTCCTGATTCTTTAGAATTAATTTGAGTTAATTTTAGTTACTTTAAGTCCATTCATCTGTATGATTCTCAGCTGGCTGAAGTGTGGTTATGATATTGAGACTGCATTCCATAACAAAGTTAATATTTATTCCTAGGTATGTCCTATGTATGGATTAGTTCCCTTTACCTTACTTGCTCATGACAGATTCTTAGAGATACTTCCTGATGGCTCTGAAATCTCATAGCCATTCTTTTAAGTAAAGTCCAAGGTTTTTTGGTTGAACTGGCAAGTTAATCTCTGGTAGACCTTTGTGATTTAAAGGTATTTCTCTTCCTGGTATCTATTACATGTATATATATAATGTACATGTGGTTGTTTATTGACTCATGATATTGGAGTATATGAGCCACAGTTTGCTCAAATCCAAAATGGATAATAAAATGAAATGTAAGCTGACTCCAATGTTAGTGCTGACTAAGTCTTGTGTATTAGGAGGGGAGAAGACTAAGCCAACTCTTGATTAAAAATGTTAAAAACGTATGTGCACTGGTATCTGATTTGCATATTTCACTTTTTTTTTTATACCTAAGATTATTTTTATCTCTTCTTTTTTTTTATAGAAATCTTTTGGACAGAGATACATTTTCTAAATCTGATCCAAGTGAGTATATAGTATTTTGTTGTTTCTTCTTATTACGTATTCTAAATGTGCAAACTGGAATAAAATTAGGTGGGTGATTTTCTTGTGTCAGTTAGGTTTACATTGTCTTTGAGACAATTACTTAGTATAATTAAGTTACACTTGAATAAGTTACACTTAAAATTAATGTTATGTGAACTGGAGTTTTAAAGACTGTTTTTAATTCTGCTTTCCTGAGCTAAATAGTCCCTTATTTAGTATTTAACCTAAAGTTACCTAAAATTAATAAATTCTGGAAAGCTGGGTTGTTGTTTCTTTTTTAGTATCTGTTGTTTTAGATCTTTTTCAACGCTATTAGGCAAAATACTAAATAAACTAGAAGCATTTGTTGCTGCTAATACATACTGTCCACTAATCTTAGATGCTGAAATGCTGAAAAATAAAATTAAGTTAATCAATCTCTGGGAAACACTACCCTTCTTGATCAAAAATGGTATGATGGTTTTTGAATTAATCTTTTCAGAATTGTAAGCCAGTGACACTCTCTTTCCTCGTAACCTGTGTTATGACTGGATCCCCCAAAACACTCATGTCTATGAATTTATGATGGGACTTCTGATTTAAAATCCATTCTTATCTTCCTGTATTAGATGCTTGATGAAAACTTTAATCAAGGAACTGAGATCACAAAAAATTTCCTTTTTTTTCTGATAATGTTACTCAAAGGAGTTTTGTACTGTTAATAGACTGGTCCTTAGGTTTTGGTGTCATCTTGTCTCCCCTACAACTTTCCATTTGCTTTTATCCATAAGTTAAAATTCTTTCTGTAAGCCTGGACTTTTCTTCCTTAGGATACCCCAAAATTGTGCTTACTGGCATTGGAAATAACCCAAGACACATATACTTGTATAAAGTCTCTGGACATGCAACCATGTCCTAATTAGTCATGTAGTGGTATGAAACATTTGAGTACTTTTGTTTAGTAGATGTTTCTATTCTGCATCAAAAATTTCTTGAAAGAGATTCCGCAATACACTTTTGAAGGGAAAAGCTTCGACTTCCTGGGGAAAAAGTACAAGAAGTTAGGAGTACCTTTGAAGTTTTTAACTTATAAAGCTTTTTTTTAAAAAACAAAAACTAAAACAGACCCAGAGGACACAGGCAATACCACGCCTCTGGTGCAGGAAGATCACACAGAAGCAGAACTGATGTTTTGCATATTGATAAAAAATTTTAGTTGGCTAAAAAAAATAGTAAAAACTAGGTGGGGGTTGGATTGGATGATCTTCAAAGGTCCCTAACAATTCTGTGATTCTGTTAAGAAAGACCCTTAGTTAAACTGTTTTGAAGAACGCTCAGTGACCTATTGCCCGCAATGAATTCAGAGATCTCTCATATTGGCAAAAGCGATATGGTGTCTATAGTTCTTAAGCTCAAATATTAGTAAGGACAAGTGCTTCAAGATTTTATCAGATAGGGAACTGTATTAGGCATAAATTGCAGGGTTTGAGTGGCAGGGGACTGCAGTGTGAGCTGTGTGGGAGAAGGCCATGAGCCACCCTGTGACAGTCACAGCTGGTTCCAGTCAGCTCTGGAAACCCTGTCAGCAGTGCTTGCCTGCCAGGACTTGTGCCAGCCAGGGGAGCACACAGTGCCCCGCTCAAACATACCACAGTCAAAATGTGTCAGCAGTTGCAGGCTGGAGACAGAGCTGCTGAAGTTACTGCCAGAGCCACATGTGTGCAGGCAGGCTGCTGGAGAAGCCCTCTGGAGAGGAGATGCTCCATGCTAAGGGCAGTACCTCCAAAGGCTCTGTAGCCTGTGCACAGCCCAAGAACGTGCAGGTGTGTAGTATTCATAATTTGGGTTTCTGAATTTCCTAGCAGCACACCTGCTAAGGTTCTTCTTCCCAAGGGAAAAGCTCTCACTTTCCCACCAGATTTATAAACAATCTCTGAGTTGTGTTCCCTCTCAGGGACACAGCTGGTGTTTTTCTACCCTGCTCCACAATATGGAGATGGGGTCTCTCTCTCTCTATCTCTCTTTCCACCAATGATATAGAGAGTTGTTATCACTGAGGTCTAGGCATTTCTTGTACTAAGCACAAAGAAGAAAGGGTGGCACTAAGATTGTACGGAGCATTGTACCAGACTGCATTGTACAGGCATTAAGCCTCAAGCCTGGAACATGGAGCCGATCATAATAAAACTGTCTTAAGCCTTCTGACACATGGAGTCAAAGTCCTTATGCACGAGGGAAACAGCCACTACACTTGGAAACCCCTCCTGCAAGAACAACAACAATTGGCGCCCAACGTGGAAGAACCACTATACTAAAGTGATCGTGGCTTCTAGGAAAAACATGGAAACACAGTGGGAGGAAGACCTAAGGAAATATTAGTATCTATTTTAAAATGTTTCTGAGTAGTAGACTGGTGGTATTTTTTAATGGATTCAGAGTATGTGGAAGTATTTTTAAAGTGTCATAAACTTGCTTATCAACTTGGGACATACTACTTTTTCAGTTAATGTAAATAGCTTATTTAAAGCACTCAGATTGGTGGTGTGCTTTAGAGGTCTGGTCTCCAGTTGTGAGTACCCAATTATGCTGCCATTCAGGCCTCCCTGTCACAGGTTAGCCATATAAAACCATGGAGTACAGTAATACTGTCCTTGGTTAAGAGAGAAGCGGGGAACTGTTGACTCTGGAAGTACTCGTACTGTATTTGCACTCTAGAAATTACTTGTCAGAGTAGTTTTGATTTTGGGTATTCTCCAAACAGTGTACATCCAGTTTTAGTATTCTGCAGTTTTTTTAAATAGTTTTGTTTGTTGGCTTGTACTGTCCTTTAGTTGGGCACAGGGATATGGCCCTACTGTAATAGCGGTGAGTAGTATAAAAGGTTCTTGTTTTCCTGTATGTTGTTTCCTGTTGTTTTCCTGGAAGTACAGCAGGACAACATTCCTCAGTGTCTATTCACTTGGACAAAGGCCATTCTTAGGCTGCTCTGTATACAGTAAGTTTATTCTGTAGCTAAAAAGGTGTCAAAATCAGCATCCTGCCACTGTCACAAGATCCACTTTTACAGCCACTGAATTTGCAGCCATTAGATCTCATACAAAATAGAACCATGTAGAGTCATTCTGTATGCTGAGGTCTCATTGCTTTGGACTAGGCCAGTTCTAATATGCTTTTCATACTCCAATGTATTTATCTAAGGATCATATTGGTAGTGAAAATCCAATTTATCTTCTTGGTCTTTTTCTCAGAGGGACACACATCAGTGTAGGTGATTTCCATGACAATATAAACAGCCTCCTCCTGAAATTAAAAAGGAACTTGTGATTTTCCTGGTTCTCTTTGGAAGATATGCTTGGCCTTTGGTTTTTTTGTACTGTAATTGCTACTCAGTATTCCAGTTCTGACCACTTCCATGCAATCTAGAATATTCATGCCAAGAGGAATCTGTCACTTTTTTTTTCTTGGAGAAAGTTGAGCTGAAGTAGTGCTTCCCTGATGAGGCAGGGATAAGACCTACTGAGGAGATACAGATTAATGATTTTGGCACATTTCTTCTGTCTGATGATGGGCAGAGTTGTTTTCTTCCCATGCTCTGACAACTCAAGCTGAGCCCTGCAGAGCTGGGCTGGCAGCAGCACAGTTGGATGAAATGTCCTCCTGTGGAGTCCTGGCACCTGGATATTGATCATCAAAAGAGTCCAGGATGAATGACTGAAGACATAAAAACTCCTTCCTGAGGAATCTCCCCATGGAGGATAGTAACAATAAAAAGCATCTCTTGGCAGCTGGGACAAAGGGACCTTAGGGCACCTCTGCCTGGAAGGTATAAAAGCTGGTCAGTGAAGAGTTTTGGGAAGTTCTGCTAGAACTGGTACCATGGGAAGATTTAGGTAGCATGAGGAAAAGGTCAAATTTAGTTGTGGGCAAGTCTTCCTTGAAATGGAATAGATGTGTTGTTGTGTTTGGGAAAGCTGAGATGAGCAGTGTTGATGTAACAGTAGTTGCCAGACTAAAGGATAAGCATATATTCCTTGAAAGGGCAAGGACCAGAGCAGGTAAGGGAGGCCCAGTCTATCTGGGAAAATAGAAGGTGCTGGGTATAATAATCTATAATATTTTGGGAACTGTATCTACAACAGAGTAATAAGTGTTGGCATTTCCATCTTCTTTTTCATTGCAATATTAATTAAATTTACCTTGAATATGACATTGTGGTAGCAGTGTCCCAAGTTAAAAATTACTAATTATTAATATTCCTGACTATAGATGTAGCAGTATCTTCTCTTGGAACAACTCATAGAGCAAATCAATCCAAAAGGGTTTCTCAGTTGCTCTTCATCAGTGTGCTGCTGTGAACTTTCTCATTGCTCCCTCAGTTTTTGAGATTATGAGAGAAAAACTTTTTTTTAGCTCTGTCTTAGGATGTGGTTGCATGATATGATGGCTTTTGAAATATTATTTATCCCCCTTTATGCCTTCTTCTCCCTCATGACAATGCTGTTAACTGTTTTCTACTAAAAAAATTGGTTGCTTTATGGAGCCTTTAATCTCTGGTTTGAGCATTTCAAGTGCTTTAAATCAACTTTACCATGTTTATTTGCATTTCTCCAGTTAGATATGAATTTGACAAAGTTTTTTAGTGATTACTGCAATTAGTGTATCAGGATCTTTACAAAACTCTCTCCAAGCGGCATTTGAGATAGTGAATCTTAACATGGATGAAGACCAATATCATGGTTGGTCGCCTAAAATTTATGGGGTACATTTTACAAGAAAGATAAAAAAATTTTTAAAATTTTTCTAAATTTACAAAGTATTTATCAGAAGGACTGAAATATATGTCTTTTCTATAGCTTTCATTATGGCTGACTGTTTTTTGCAATGTCAGTTTGAGATCCACACGTGTATTTATCCCTGTCAGACTTGCACCTTTTACTTACAATAAAATGTTATATGAAGTGATTGCTTATTAGTTTATATTTTTATTATATTTAAAATATCAACCACATCTGCAGCCTAGAAGGGGAGCCCTTATTGCAGTCTACTGATCTCTTCTCTGTGGTGACAGTGACAGGACCCGAGGGAATGGCCTGAAGCTGTGTCAGGGAGGGTTTAGGTTGGGTATTAGAAAAAAAGGTTTTTGCCCCAGAGGGTGGGTGAGCACTGGAACAGGCTCCCCAGGGCAGTGCTCACAGCACCAGCCTGACAGAGTTCAACAAGTGTTTGGACAATGCTCTTGGGTACATGGGGTGACTCCTGGGGTGTCCTGTGCAGGGCCAGGAGCTGGACTTTGATGATCCTGTTGGATCCTTTCCAGCTGAGTCCCTTCCAGCTCAGGATATTCTATGATTCTACAGTTCTGGATGGGTAGTCAGAAGTTCAGTAAACTGATGGGTAGTCAGAAGTTCAGAAGTTCAGTAAACTACAGAACTTTCTTCAGCTGATTTCATAGCTCCTATTTGATTTTGTTTTCTCACATTTTCCCATTTCACTTCATTCTTCATGTAATACACTCCAGCAGCCACTCCAGAGTGTGTTGTAAAAATAGGCTTTTTGCTTTGGATTTGCTTTACTATAAACAGTAACCAAAGGTAGGCACATGATTGCCAAGGGTTTATTTAGAGTAAATGGAGAAAGACAGACATCTCCTGAGAATTATTTTGAAGTTTTTTAAAAGCTTTTTTTCATCTACAAGACATCTTACTTAAAAAATAAATGTGTAACTTTTAGCTTCTATGTGAGCTAAAATATTGAAATTGCTTTTTTCTGTTTCTCCTCTTATTTGCTACTGCCTAAGGGGATTTTTTTTTTTTTTGGTGTGGAGCAAATGCATTTCAAGTAAGAAGGAAATGTTGTTAGAAGGTTGACTTCATTTCTGCTTTCGTCTGTTGATGATTCTGACTTCACTGAGAACAAAATCAAGCCTGTACCTTTGTTGTTCAAGGCTGCAACCTAAAACAGTATTATTTTTACCTTCTTTTGAAAAATAATGATT
This sequence comes from Dicaeum eximium, assembly GCA_013396995.1. NCBI lineage: Eukaryota > Metazoa > Chordata > Aves > Passeriformes > Dicaeidae > Dicaeum > Dicaeum eximium. Next base: position 1,828,777 of record VWZP01007629.1, on the reverse strand, counting down.
CGTACAGGAAAATTATTTGTTGGGGGAAAAAAAACCCTGTTGAAATATCTGTATTTCTGTTGTTTAGAAAGGGTTTGAAGAGGAGTTTCAGGTAAAAATTGCTTTACCATAGTTACCTGCAACTATTTCAAGACTCTAGAAAATGAGGTTTATAGTGCTCCTTCAGTGCAAATGATCTGTACTTAAAATAGTGTTTAAAAGACCTGATTATAATCACTGCATCCCTGTCACCAGTCCTGCTGCAGCTTAATGTCAGTGCTGTACTGGAAATAGAGATCTGAGTGACACCTGTGGGATTGTTCTGCTTGGTCTTTCAAAATCAGGTTAGATCAACAAATTTAATTGATTCAATTTTTTATCAGGCTTTAGTTTTAAAAAAATAAAGTATGCATATGTGAGATGCTTAAATATATATAAATAATTTGAAGTAAAATTAAGGAAGAAAACCTGAGAAGGTTTTTTTTTTCCTTTTTCTGATTCTGTTTCCCCAGTTTCTTTTCAATAGTGTTCTCATTTGTTTTTGACTTTAATTTTCTTCTCTCTTGCAGGAAGTATATTTTAGGGTAATTGTGCATTAGATTATCTAGAATAGCCTGACCACCCACATTTAAAGAAGACTTGCTTTTATCCAATTTTGCCTTTAAACATTGTCAATTGCTTTGCTGGAGGTCAGGCATAAGTGCTACCTCCCATTTTAGAAACACTCCATTTATTAGTTTTCTGCAACAACTGGACACGTGGTCACCAGTCTGGTTAGGCAGGTTGACAGCTGAGGGAAACATTCAATTTGATTGTCCTAGTTACCAATTTCCACAGCACAAGAGACTACAAAATTAGTGCACTTAATTTAAGGGTATGTTAAAGTCTGAAAATAACCAAACTTTTTTTTTTCTTTTCACAGTCTGTGTTTTGTACACACAAGCAATTGGAAACAAAGAATGGAGAGAGGTAAGATGCATATTCATATATGTATAAACCTTTTGGGTATATTTAAGGCTGGTCATTTGTCCTAGCAGAAGAGGGCATTGAATGCCATGCTAGGCTTGTGGGGGTCCTATCTACTAACAACACTTAAAATATACTCACACTGATCTCAGTTTCCATAACTGTATCACACATTTCCATCAAAAAAGAAAACAAAATAGAGAAAATTAATGAGTTTCCCATTTTACAGTCTCCCTCAGATAAATTAAACCAGACTTAGCTGTCAATTTGGATAAGGTTTGTGGCTCTCAAGAGAGGAAGACATTCAAACAGGACTGAGCTGTGGTGATGGTCACTGTCAGCAAAACTAGTCAGTAGTTGTGGTGAAGATCTGCCTTTGCTGTGTAGTGTTTCAGAGAAGGTAGAAGCTGCTGAATAGAGTGCACACTGTTGTAGGCAACAAGGGAAGGAGGATATTATGCATAGGTTGGACTTTATCTTCTGATCTGTGTGTGTAAACACTCTGGAGAGATATGTCCTAAGAAACTAAATCAAGTACCTCAGAACTGGATACCTGCAGCAAATCAACATTTATAGCCTGGAACTCTGTCCCAGTACTTAGTCATCTATTTTTGTCTGCTCTAATATTGCTCTTAATGTTATCAGAAAGATTGGATAGTGCTTGGGGAAGGGTGATCATCTTTCTACTGATAAAATAGACTATTTACCTGCCTTCAGAGAGGGTTGGTGGAACTGTTCTTCACTACAGGTAGATTGATGTGTGGCCCTGGGCTTTAAGATTAGAGCCAAGAGTGGAATGTACTATCTTACTATTTTTCCCTGTAAAAGAGAGGAGGTCTGATATTTGTTTTCAGAACTGATATTTTATGTGATTATATTGTGTCAAGTTTCCAGTGGGAGGTGACCAGGGACACACAAGTCCTCTTCTGTTATATTTGACATCCTTGCCAGTTGGCCAGAGAATTGTATTTTCTGCTTTGCTGAAACATGGTGGATGTGGGTTTCACTCTTGTCAAGAAGAGAGAATTGACTTTGTCTCATGCTTGGGGAAAAGCTCCTATAACTCTGCAATACATTAAACTGTACCTATTTAATTTGTAGTTTTTAGCTAAATTGCTGCTCTGTGTTGTTCTTGAGTGGGTACTAGACATCCTCCCAGTACACCTACTGGATCACATTCCTCTGATGATTTGTGTGACAAAATGTCAGTTTAGGGACTCTTAATGGGAATTCCCTAATCATAGTTTAATTACCAGATATAGTGGACATACACAGGGTTCTAAATACCTGGATAGCAAACTGTGAAAACAGCAGATTCTTAAGTCATTCAGGTGCCTAGGTGGCTTGGTGTGGTTTGCTTGTCAAGCTTAGATCAACACTCAGTCATTTGGGTTCTCTTCTGGTCCAGGGTTAAGATGATTTTGTCAAAATTTTGGCTTCTATTATTGTCTAAGTTTCCTATGTAACTTTGTGTGATTTTCATACTTCTCTTGTGTAGCTGTTAAAACAAGTACTTACCATTTTTAATATTACAATTTTCCTGATGGTAGGATTATAATATAATCTTACCTAGAAGTACGTATAATTAAAGAGAAAGTTTAAGAACTACAGGCATTAAAAAGACATTACAGTTGCTAGAAAATCTGAGTTTTTTGTTTTAAATCACAATTATCTCCATCTTGTCTGTCAGGAGGTTCAAGTATAAATATTTGAAACTCAGTTTTCTGTTTACAGTTAGTGGAAAAAAAAACATCCTGAATTCACCAGACCTAATTTAGATGTCTACATTAGATCAGATTAATCTTTCTATATAAATGCCTCTGAGAAATGATCAAAAGCCTAAACTTTTAACTATATCAGATGTAGAGTTCAACAAATAGAATTCATTCCTAGTATCTGTTACAACAGTCAAAATTTAGAGGTTGGCGTTGTGGAGGGACTTAATCAGGATTATGTTTTATATGTTCTGGCCTATTATATTTATACCAGCAGTAAAAAAATTAAGGTGATAGGTAGAACTATTAGTCTCTTTAAATAGTTACATTGATTCTGTTACTCTCCTGAATAGTGTTTCTGAAGGTTTTTGCTTCTTGGCCATGTTGAAATTTTAGCTTTATTCAATTATTAGTGGGGAAAGTAGGCCATGTGGAGAACTAATTAATCAGTAGCTATGTTATTAGTCATAAGTGACTGGATTATAGAAGTAATCTCTTCTGCTTAAAAAGGCTATATAGGTAATTGGAGAAACATTTCAAAAGGTGCTTAATTTAGCTGAAAAGTGTAGACTAGTGATTTTTAGAGAACAGCATTTTAATGTCACAAATAAGGTAATTTTATTAGTAATTTATCAGTTAAGTAATTAGTTACAGTAGTTTAATCATAGAACCATTTAAGTTGGAAAAGGTCTTTAAGATCATTAAGTCTTAACATATGTAAAGGAATCATTTTTGTAGCCCATGTAAAATAAATAAACAGGCAAAAAACCTGAAGCCTCAACTAAAACCCAAAACAGTAATTTTAAATAATTTAAAGAAATAATTTAGTAGTGCCATTGGATTCAGCCTCTTGAGTTTTGTAACAATCTAAGTATAATTGGTGAGAGATAGAAGTGACAATGTAATGGGTAATCAGTTAGGCCTTTTCTGGTCTTAGTGGGATTTGATCATCAGCACATTGCAAATTTATCTTTGGTTACTGATATACTTCTGTAATGCATTGTAAATCAAGTCTGACAGATGTCCCAAGGGTAACATGGTTGTAGGGTAAAATGAAATATTGTTTATTGAAAAAAATGCAGAATTGAAGAGTTGAAAAGTACTTTTAAATGTATGATGTCTTATTATTTTAAAAAAATATGCTTAGCTGCCATTTTATAACTTCTTTTTTTGTTTGAAGTAACTTTTCCTTTGGATTCATACATAATTCTATTTATAATGGACCTATAAAATTTAAACCCTTGATATATGAAACATGGCAATCATGGAATAATTTAAGAGAAAAGAATCTGTGTGGTATCCAGCGTCCTATTCATCTGCTGTCTCTGGTTCATCCTCCTGATCCATGAAAAGCCATCTCCAAAGTCAGGCCAGGTTGCTCTGGCCTTCCCCAGCTAAAGGTTTGAATTTTTAAAAAATTATAATATTTTCAGCCTGTCAGGGGCTGAGGCACTTCCTGTAAGCATCGCGAAGGAAAAGGCATTCTGCCCAAAGCTCAGAGAGAGCTGAACTGAGGTGAAATAGGAGATGGACAGGGCAAAAATGACGCATTTGCAATGGAAGGATTGTGTTCCCTATTATTTAAAGCTGTCTGAAATAAACAATATATGCAAGCTTTTGCTTGCTGTTGTGTTTGGTTGGGGTTTTTTTGGTGCGCTTTTTTTCAGGAAACGGGGGGGTTTTGTTACTGATTCAAATTTTTGTGGATTTTTATTGGCTTTGGGAGCTGATGTTGATGAAGTTTAGGTCATACAATACCAGGTATGTACCACTCTGCCTTCATCTACAGGTAAATGATTTATTCAGGTGAACACATCATTTTCTATCATGGCATCTGTTTAAGAGTTTTTACAGGCTGTCATATATCTCACATACTCCTGGTATTGGCAGTCTAATTATACTTCCTTATAGCATGTAGCTTAAACTTACACTTTTCTTTTGCAGTTTGGAAGAACAGAAGTAATTGATAATACTTTAAATCCAGATTTTGTAAGAAAATTTATAATGGACTACTTCTTTGAAGAAAGAGAGAATCTGCGATTTGATTTGTAAGTTAATAATCTTTGGCTCTAATATTGCAGCCTCTGTAAGCATGTAAAGTTTTGTCCAGCATAAAGTTTACTTGAAGGGAGATGGTATCTATTGACATAGGATAAATTAATGTATTACACATGATTGATTTAGCATTGCTTCCTCAGAAATAAATGTGTAACATAATAATGACTAAGTTTTAAGAAATTGGCAAATGTTAACTAGTCAAAGTACAATTATGCTTACAATTATTACTTTCAGAAAATAGAAAGGAAAATATATCAGAACAATAAAATATTCTTGCAACACAGCCAGCAAAACAGGTACAGGTCTACTGTCCAGAAATAAAATACTGTGTAAGTAGTACAGAGACAAAATTTTCTTTACTATGCATCTAAATATATTAAATCTTAATATTTTAAAACAACAGCAGTTGTTCTAGAAGTAGAGGCTTTTGATATTATTCTAGATGTGCTCATTTCATTCCACTGGTAGAATTGTTTTGACTGTCACTTTATTCTCTGAAAAACAGAATTGAGATTCCAGTCACCAGGTTATGTCACCTGTTCTTTCTGATTATTTCAGTCTTCGTCATAATCAATGTTGTCTTGGTTTTTTTTATTTTCACCCTCTTTTTTCTATTAGCAGTACTTTCTTAACCTTGCCCTAGGAGAGAGTATGAACAACCCTCATAGATAGTTAAGTTTTTGCTGCAGTTTTGCATCACACTGTGCATTGTAGCCACAATTTTCTTTGTGTGTCCTTTTTTAGTTGAAGAACCCTTTTCCTATTTCTTTTCGCTTCCTTTGTAAGATGTACTAGACCACCTATTTCAAGGAATGAAAGGAAATACTTAAAGCCAGGAAGATTACAGGGTGCTTTGAGGTGGCTGGGTACAAATTCTTTGACTTTCACAATGGAAGTCTGATGCAGACTTTATTTGTAGTTTTAAAAGTTGGGTTTAATGTCATTCAGTCTGTGGAGTATAACTATTGTGGGTTATTTAAAGTAAGTTTAAGTCAGAGCTAATCAATTTGTGAAATAAAGGATTCTTTTCCAAGTATAAAGCGTTGCTGAAATTGGCACACAGTGGGGGCTGTGTGGAAATCTGTATCTGTTTGCCTCCTGCTTCTCATAGGGTGGATGTAGGTTATGGGGAGGGGGCAGTGCAATAGAAATGAGAAGTGAAAGAAATGAACTGAAAAAGAGAAAGCCAAGCTCAGTCTAGGAAGAGAAAGGGGAGTCTGTAAAGACCTTCTGGATAAGTGCTGTCTGGAAAGGACTTGGAGCTGGAAGGGAAAGCACAGTTCCCTGTTCAGTTCTTTATGCAGTCAGAGAAATGGACTCTGTTTATGAAAAGCTGTAAATATCACACATTCTCTGTACTTAGCAGAAAGACCTGACTGCTTTCTGCTGCTGTCCTGGCTTACCTGGTCTGTTCTGAACTCAGAGCTGAATAGCTGTTGCTGTCCTTGCCTGCAAGTGACCATGTAGCCATACTGTGTGAATTTACTGTAGAGCCCTATAACAATGCTGGGTGAAAAATTAAATATTGTAGAACTCTGAATTAGCAATGTGAATCTCACATAGCCACTCATGGATTAAATCCCAATTCTGAAGCTTTAGAAAGCTTCCTATATTCAGTTCCTTGGCAAAATTATGTACTATTGTTGGCCAAAGTGTTATTTTTCAAAGAAATTCCTTACATGATTCATATATTTTGCAGGGGGAAAAAAAATCAAGTGGCAAGTATATATTTAATATTTGGTGCTTCAGTAAATGAGCATGACCCCTCCCCCCCCCCCCACATC